>PVKP010005615.1:74954-88454 GCA_004027715.1 Plecturocebus donacophilus | reverse complement strand
TTAATCCTAAATTTAAATGGACTAAATGCCCCAATCAAAAGACACAGACAGACAAACTGGATAAAAGCTAAAACCCATCGGTATGCTGTATTTAGACCCATCTCACATGCAAGGATACACAAAGACTCAAAACAGAGGGATGGTGGAAGATTTCCCAACCAAACAGAGAGAGAAAAAAAAAAAAGAAACACAGAAGCTGCCATTTTCATTTCTGATAAAACAGACTTTAAAGTAACAAAGACCATAAGAAACAAGGAGGGACATTACATGGTGGTAAAAGGATCAATGCAACAAGAAGAGCTAATGATCCTAAATATATACGCACCCAATACAGGAGCACCCAGATACATAAGGCAAGTTCTTAATGACTTACAAAGAGACTTAGACTCCCACACAACAATAGTGGGAGACTTTAACATTACACTGTCAATATTAGACAGATCAACGAGATAGAAAATTAACAAGGATATCCAGGACTTGAACTCAGACCTGGAACAAGTAAACTAACAAATATTTACAGAACTCTCCACCCTAAATCCACAAAACATACATTTGTCTCGGTATCACATTACACCTATTTTAAAAGTCACCACATAATTGGAAGTAAATCACTCCTCAGCAATTGCATAGCATCTCACAGGTTTAAATAAAATATTGGTTGGCTGCTTGTTTGTTATTTTCATCCCTTATTCCTTCCTGTTTCCATTGTTAAGCACAATTATTGGCATAAAAGAGGTTTTTAATACCCATTTTTAGACTGCATTCTACCCTGGGCAATAGAACAATAATCCCGTTCTCTCTCCCTCTCTCTCTTCCTCTTTCTTTCTCTCTCTCATTCTTTTTTTTTCTTTCGCTCTTTCTTTCCTCTCTTTTTCTTTCTTTCAAAAAAAAAATTACTCGTCTTGCTTTTTTTTCTGTAGCAATGCAAAAACAAACCAACACATAAAATTAATACTGAAAAGGGAGCACTGCTATAAAAATACATGAAAATGTGGAAGCCACTTTGGAACTTGGTAACAGACAGAGGCTGGAAGAGTTTCTAGGGCTCAGAAGAAGACAGGATGATGATGGAAAGTTTCAACTTCTCAGGGACTGGGTAAACAGCATGACCAAAATGCTGATACTTATATTGACAGTAAAGTCCAGGCTGCCAAGGTCTCAGATTGAAATGAGGAACTTATTTGAAACTGAAGCAAAAGTCATCCATGTTACACCTTAGCAAACAGCTTGGCTAAATTCTATTCATGCTCTAACGATCTGTGGAAGTCTGAACGTCAGAGTGATGACTTAGGGTATCTGATAGAAGAAATTTCTAGGCAGCAAAGCATTCAAGATTTAGCCTGGCCGCTTCTAACAGCCTATGCTCAGATGTGGGAGCAAAGCAATGGCGAAGTTGAAATTTATATTCAAAAGGGAAGCAGATTGTAAAAGTTTAGAAAATTTGCAGACTGGCCATATAGCAGGGAAAGAAAAAGCTTTGGGAGAGAAATTCAAGCAGGCTAAAGAGTAACCACTTGCTAGAGAGACCTGCATAACTAAAAAGGATCCAAGTACGAATAGCCAAGAAAATGGAAAAAAGGCCTCAAAGACATTTCAGAGACCTTTGTTGCAGCCCCTCCCATCACAGGCCCAGAGGACCAAGAGGAGTGAATAGTTTTAGGGGCCAGGGCACCACTGCCCTGTGCCACCTGAGGGGGCTGCTCCTTGTGTCTTGACCGTCTGATTCCAGCCTCAGCTCAAAGGGCTCTAGATACTGCTTAGGCTGCTGCTTTGCAGTGTGCAAGATGTAAGCCTTGGTGATTTCCACGTAGTGTTAAGCCTCAAAACCTGCAGAATTCAAGAGTGAAGGAGGTTTGACAGCCTGCACCTACATTTCAGAGGATGTATGAGAAAGCCTGGGTGCTCAGGTAGAAGCCTGTCACAGTGGTGGAGCCTTCACCAAGAACCTCTATTAGGGCAGTACAGAGAAGAAATGTGCAGTTGGATCCCCCACATAAATGGAGCTGTGGGAAGTGGGCTGCCACCCTTCAGACCCCAGGATGGTAGCACCCCATGCAGCTTAAATCCTGAGGCTGGAAAAGCCACAGGTACTCAACTCCAACCCATGAGAGCAGCCACAGGAGCTGTATCCTGCAAAGCCACATGGGTGGAGCTGGGAAAGGCCTTGGGAGCCCACCCCTTGCACTAGTGTGCCCTGGATGTGGGCCATCCAGTCAAAGATTATTTTAGAGCTTTAAGATATAATCTACTCAGCTGGGTTTCAGACCTGTACAGGGTCTGTAGCCCCTTTCTTTTGGCCAATCTCTCCCTTTTGGAATGGGAATGTTTACTCAATGCTGGTACCTGCCCCCATTGTATGTTGGCAGTAAATAACTTGTTTTAATTTTACAGGCTTGGAAATAAATAACTTGTTTTAATTTTATAGGCTTGGAAATAAATAACTTCTTTTGATTTTACAGGTGTCTAGGTGGAAGGGTGTAATGGTTAATGTTAACTGTCAACTTGATTGAAGGATGCAAAGTATTGTTTCTGGGTGTATCTGGGTGTTTCTGAATGTTGCCAGAAGAGATTAACATTTGAGTCAGTGGAGTAGGAGAGGAAGACCTACTCTCAGGAAGACCTACCCACAGTGTGGGTGGGCACCATCTAATTAGCTGCCAGCACAGGCAGCTGAAAAAGCAGGCAGAAGATAGAAGAAGCTGACTTGCTGAGTCTTCTGGCCTTCATCTTTCTCCTGTGCTCTATGCTTCCTGCCCTAGAACATCAGACTCCAAGTTCTTTGGCATTTAGGCTCTTGGACTTACACCAGTGGTTTGCCAGGGGCTGTTGGGCCTTTAGCCATAGACTGAAGGCTGCACTGTTGGCTTCCCTACTTTTGAGATTTTGGGATTCAGACTGAGTCACTACTGGTTTCCTTATTCCTCAACTAGCAGACAGTCTGTCATTGGACTTTACCTTGTGATCATGTGAGTCAATTCTCCTTAATAAACTCCCTTTCATATATGTACATGTCATATTAGTTCTATCCCTCTCGAGAACTCTAACTAATACAAAGGAACATGACTTGTCTCACATGAGACTGTACTTTTGAATGACGCTGAAATGAGTTAAGACTTTTGGGGGAACTACTGGCAGGGGATGATTGTATTTTGCAACATGAAAAGAACATGATATTTGAGGGGCCAGAGGTGGAGTGATATAATTTGGATGTTGTCCCCTCTAAATCTCACTTTGAAATGTAACTCCCAATGTTGGACATGGGGCCTGGTCGGAAATGTCTAGGTCATGGGAGTGGATCCCTTATGGCTTCATGCTGCCCTCATGATAGCAAGTTCTTGTAAGATCTGGCTGTTTTAAAGTGTGTGGCACCCCCTACCCCACACCACTCTCTTGCTCCCGCTATCATCATGTAATGTGCAAGCTCCGACTCTGCTATCTACCATGAGTAAAAGCTCCCTGAGGCCCTCACCAGAAGCAGATACCAGCACCACACTTCTTGTATGGTCAGCAAAACTGTAAGCCAATTAAATCTCTTTTCTCTATAAATTATCCAGTCTCAGATATTTCTTTATAGCAATGAAAGAATGGCTTAACACAGAGTCTCACTATGTTACCCAGGTGGGCCTTAAACTCCTGGGCTAAAGTGATACTCCACCTCAGGCTCTCAAGAGCTGGGACTACAGCTGCACACCACTGTGCCCAGCTTGTATGCAGATTTTTTGCTTCACCTTCTTTCAATTCTTTCCTCGCCAAGATTTTCTCCCTCAAGTCCCAAATCTATTGGCTGCTCTGGAGTCTGACTGCTGTCTCCTCAATCCACTAAAACCACCACTTGTGATCCATACTCCCACACCACAAATGCCCTCCGGCAAAAGCCAAGGTAAAGGTAGAGCTTCCGTCCTTTCAGGAATTGTAGGCACTCAAGTTATAGCCACATTGGTTACTGTCCAGTTCCACTCAAGTTATGCCCACATTGGTTACTGTCCAGTTCCTTCAATAGCTACCTTACATATTTTTGGCAGCTTTAATAGTCAATTTTGGTAAGGTTAGTCCAATACAAACTACTCAATCATGGAAAAAAAACCCAGAAGTCACTAGGTTATCTAAAAATGTGTCCAATAATCCTAACACCAAATAATCCTGTGGATATGTTTCTAGTGCTTATTGTTTCTGCTAGTTTTCATTCATTTTGTCTTTCTCTTTGTGTGCCTGGTAATTGTAAATTATTTACCACACACTATATTTGAGAGATTATTTGTAGACATTATATAACATCTAGGATGGTGTAATCTTTCTTCAAAGATGTATTTCATTTTCGTTATTTGTTTCTTCCAAGTAACTAAGGTCAAAGCACTTAAAACAGTGCCTGGCACATGGCAAATAGTTAATTCATATTTTTGTATGCCTGTTTGCCCCACTCAGAATAAGAGTACATCAGCTTTTATATTCTTAACATCAAAATGTTTGTTTCATGGTCAATATATTAAAAATAGCTGCTCCATAAATGACTTAGGGAGCTGAAAATGAGGTAAGCCATATGTGTGTTATGCATGTGTGAAGTGCCCAAATAAACATACAAAATCACTAATACTTTTTTAAAGATATAATCTTGTATAGTTTCTAAAAGAATTGTATAAATCTACCAGTTACCTTCAGGTGGTCTTGGTGGGATTTGCTTTGGGGCACGTTCTACATTTTCATTTTCTGTTGCAAGAGTTTCTAGAAAAAAGGGGAAAAAATGGAGGACTTTGGATACTTGTAAAAATTCATTTGAAGGTTTTATGTCTTCAATATAATTGTTCATCATTTAATGGATTGCAATTATCCATGAAAATGTATTCATGAAGGCATCTATCAGCATTGGCATTCTACTTCTGGAGTTCATCTAGATCACTTTTTGAATGATTGTGTATTCTCACTGTTTCTTTATATTAGCTTTTCTGATCCTTTGCATTCCCTTATTGGGTCCCATCATCACCATCTGAATGGAGTGCCCAGTTTGGCCTTGGCAGATCTACAAGGTCAGGACTTTGGTTATTGCCCTATGGCTCAAGTATTACATGTATAGATACAAGGTGATCCCATCTTCCCACCCTGAAAACCCAAAGGGGGAGGGGTACTATTAGCTTGAATGCCTTCTCTCCCCTTTGCTCTGCTTGACTCTGTAATTATACCATGTTCAGACTGTATTTACCTATCACAGACTGTCTTCGAGGTTTTCTTGGCAAAGTTGGTGTTGGCAAGGAAATAAAACATGGAAATTCAGTAACTTTTAATGCCAATGTAGCAGTTGGTTTAAACTGTTCAGACTGTCCTTCTGGCTTTGTAGATACGGTCCGAGGTGGAGGGCTTGGCACTGTTGCTCTTAAATCTCTTGAGGTATGCTGGTAAGTATAACCTGGACTCTTTGGTAAAGGTTGATACTTAGGGCGCACTTTCTCAAGTTTGTGAGTGATAACTGGGCCAGGAATACTTTTAGGTTTGGAGAACTCTGAAGAAAGAACTAAAATGTTTTCTAGCCTTTTTTCAGTATAAACATCTTTCATAGTTTTCAACTTTCTTGAACTTTCCATTTTGTTTGTTTTTTTCCCAAAAACTCTAGTAGAAGCTGAAGGACAACTTGGAAAAAATATGGAACCAGCAGCAGTATCTGGAATCTTCCAGTAGATATGCTTAGTAGATTTTTGGGGTGATAAAATTGTAGTTACTCTTTCTTGTACAGAATGATCAAGAAAGATATTTTGGATGCTGATAGGTGTTACTGATTGATTTCTTAAAACATCAGGAGAACGAGTTTTATCTGTTTTAATGGAAGTAGTTTCATCTTCAGTGAATGCTACATATAGTGACTCAGTTTTACCAGTTTTGGCTAAACCAAAAGAAAAAAAGAAAAATTAAATTATATTTATCAGTATGTCACAGATGAAATATCTTAGCATTCATAACTTTCTTTACTCACCGCTTTCTCATCTTCTAAAAATGTTTCTGTATACACTTGCTCAGCTATCAGGATGTGTGTTGAGATGACTGGTATAAAGTTTGAGTGAAACTGGAGAAGTGAAAAGGCTAAACTGTATTAGATTTAAAAAGGGTCAAGAATTATTCTTGGAAGAGCAGAATTGGTAGAGAGAAGTGGGGGGATATAAGGAGAGATTTTTGAGAGGTTATCACTAAAACTCTGGCAATAGGGATGAATAAAATATTTTTGATGAAGTTTTGCTATTTATCATACATCATTTGAAATACATATATCCCTCATTTGAAATTTCCTTGACAAAAGGTTTACATTTCTTTTACATGCCAGACATCAGACCAATGTGTCTTTTGAACCTGATAACATTCTGATAGTGGCTACAGGTGCCATAAACTCATTTAGGTTATAACAATAAGTATTCTTTTCTATCTCACATTCAGAAAATGCACTGAGCCTGCATTCTTAGGCAGGAATCATATATGCCTTTTCTTTCCTAGGCAACAGAATGTGAAATGACATTTTTCTGTTCTCTCAGCTGAATGCAATAAATAATTAGAATGTGTACATTCAAATGAGGAGATAATAGATTCATTAAGGCAAAATTTGCAAAGGAGTGGCCAAAAAAAGTGTTTCAACACTTCACCCTTCACCCACCTGTTGTCTATATATGGGAAGGCTGAAGACTGATCTGAGTTCAGAGAGAGTATTTCTTCTGAATAGAGCTACTGGAGTTCTATGCATTTCCCTGACTTTCCCCTCCCCATGGAGGGTGGAGGAGGGATGGTGTCCCTTATCTCAAACCAAGGAAGAAGGACTTTTCATAGAGAACAGGAATATATACGAAAAGGAGAAAGTAACATCTCATTCTTCCCAATACTGCAAAATCTACTGGTTTACCCAGTGCTGTTTCCTGATCAGAGTAATAGAATCTCTTTAACTACTTGGCTTGTATTTCCTGATATTTCCATGGGGTACAAGACTGATGCTGATCCTCACTTAAATTCTTAACTCTTTAACAATTTAACTCTTCCCCACACCTTACCCCATTATGGAGGAGCCAAAAACTATAATATGAATTGAAAGAGAGAGTAGGGCCAGGCACAGTAGTTCATGATATAATCCTAGCACTTTGGGATGCTGAGGCAGGAGGATCACTTGAGGCTAGGAGTTCAAGACCAGCCTGGGCAACACAGCAAGACTCCTATCTCTATCCCTCAAAAAGTTAGCCAAGTATGGCAGCATGCTCCTGTAGTCCCAGATACTCAGAAGGCTGAGGTAAGAGAGTACCATGAGCCCAGGAGATTGAGGCTGCAGTAAGCCATGACTGCACTACTGCACTCCAGCCTGGGTGATGGAGCAAGACCCTGTCTTAAAAAAAAAAAAAAGAAAGAAAGAAAACAAAAAGAACTAATGAAAAGAATAGAAAAAGAGAGTAAAAGAATAGGGTGGAAGAACTGATCAGGACCTTCTTTCCCTTGGCTTGTGTAATAATTAGCAGGACCAGATTGAACTGGGAGAAGAAACATAGCTTGATTGTATACTAAATGGAAGTACTAATTTAGATGAAATAAGTTATTTAATATCTGACAATGAGAAGGAGTTAATTGACAAAACTGACTAGGAAAGCTTTTAGAGAGATACGTGTGCCACATGAGTCTGAAGGGCAGTAGCAAGACAATCATGTTTGTTTCCCACTTAAACTAATCAAATCTAGCTGATTCAATAAAATAGTTACACCAATATCTTTAAGTTCATTTTCTCTCTATTAAAACAAAACCCATTAACACAATGAACACTTCAATAGGCTCCAGAACTCCTTCCAACTACCACCATCTCACCATATTTATCCTTCCCTTTAATGGCAAACTGGAGTAATTTATACTCATTAATTTCCTCTCCCACTGACAGAACAGTCTCTGTACTCAGGCTCACACATAGAGAACAGGACAACTCCTCCTTGTCCACACACCCACTTCTGCTACTGCTGCTGAAGGCTGGATCAGGTGACCCAGAGCTGCCTGTCTGAGACTCGACCCCACAGTGTGACATGGCCTGCATGCCTGGGATCTGGTGTGAAAGCAAGTGCTTCCTCCCTGCCACATGGCACTGTAGCACTGCTGCTGCAGAGAGCAGAAAAGCCTGAGAGCAGCATGTCTGCAGCTGTGGGTGGTGACCAGTAGCACAGCCGCCACCACCACCAACACTAGCCCATACCATGCAGGACCCAGAGGATCATTCCACCACCACTACTGCCATTACCCATAGCACACTGGTTTCCCAGTGACATGAGAACTTGTTCAGTCACCTAGCCTACTGCTGCCACTACCAGCAACCATGCAAGCCACCTAAGGCCCAGGAACTGTCCTACCAGTAACCACCAACACAGGTGCCAGCATACACCACTCTGGGAAGCAAAGATAAGTAGACTCACCCTACTCTTGCCACCCTTGGGGCTGAAGACTAGCCCTCCTGGCTCCCCAGTCCCCAGCACAACTTCACCACAGCCTTTGCTAATAATTGCAGCCTAATCCTCTAAGGAAATCACAGAAAGCACTAATGCTATTTATAGCAAAAAAAAAAAAAAAATACAGAGACTACACTACCACATGCACCCAGAATAAAAGCCAAAGTGCCCCACTCAATCAACACCACAGATATATCTTCAGAGAAGTCCTATCCTACAGAAGTGAATTCAAAAATAGGAAGATGCAACTGTTACACCAGATACACAGATATCAACATAAAGACATAGAAAACATCGAAATACAAGGAAATAGAAAATCTCCAAAGGAAAACAATAATTCTCCAGCAATAGATCTTAATCAAAAAGAAGTTGCTGAAATCCAAGATAAATAATTCAAAATTTCAATTTTAAAGAAGCTCAGTTAGATACAAGAGAATTCTGGAAAACAATACAAAGAATTCAGAAGGAAAATTCAGGATATAAATGAGAAATCTACCAAAGAGATAGACAGATATTTTTTAAGAATGAACCAAATAGAAATTCTGGAGTTGAAGAATTAATTGAAGAAAATATAAAATATATTTGAAAGCTCCAGTAATAGACTAGATCACGCAGAAGAAAGAATCTCAGAACTTGAAGACACATCTTTTGAAATAATCCAGTGAGACAAAAATAAAGAAAAAGAACCTAAAAAATCTGCAAAGGCTTGGTGATATTTGGGACAACATAATGTGATCAAATATTCAAATTATTTGCATCCCAGGGGCAAAGAGACAAAGGAAGGACCATAAAACCTATGTAATTAAATAATAGAAGAAAACTTCCCAAATCTAGCAAGAATGTTAGACATTCACATTCAGTTACAGGAACTTCAGCAATCCATAGACAAACACAATGCAAAAATATCTCCCCATGGCACATTATAGTGAGACTGCCTAAAGTCAAAGATAAAAAGCATATTCTTTAAAAGCAAGAGAAAAGCATCTAGTCACCCATAAAGAAACCCCCACCAGACTAATTGTGGATTTCTTAGCAGAAGCTTCACATGCTAGAAGAGAATGAGGTGATATAATTAAAATGCTGAAATTAAAAAAAAAACAAAACTGTCAGCCAAGAAGAGTCTATCCAGCAAAATCATCCTTCATAGATGGAAGAAGAATAAAGCCTTTCCCAGACAAGCAAATGCTAGGGGAATTTGTTATAACCAAGAGTGACCCTACGAGAAATGCTCAATGGAACAGAATAGAGAACCCAGAAATAAAGTCACAAACTTACAGCCAACTGATCTTTGACAATGCTGACAAGAACTGACACTGGGGAAAGGACACCCTCTTTAATAAATGGTGTTAGGAAAACTGGACAGCCATATGCAAAAGAGTGAAACTGGATCCCTATCTCTTACCATATATAAAAATCAACTCAAAATCGATTATTGAGTTAAGTAAGACCCAAAACTATAAAAATATTACAAGAAAACCTAAGTAAAACTCTCCTGGACATGGGTCTAGGAAAATAATTTAAGACTAAGACCTTGTAGAGTGGGAGATAATACTTTCAAACTATCCATACAACAAGGGTCTAACATCTAGAATAAAAGGACCTCAAACAACAGGGGAAAAAAACAGACCAGGCTTGGTGGCTCACACCTGTAATCCCAGCACTTTGGGAGGCTGAGGCAGGTGGATCACAATGAGGTCAGGAGTTTGAGACCAGCCTGATCAACACGGTGAGACCATGTCTCCATTAAAAATACAAAAATTAGCTGGGAGTGGTGGCACGTGCCTGTAATCCTAGCTACTCAGGAGGCTGAGGCAGGAGAATCACTTGAGCCTGGAGGCAGAGGTTGCAGTGAGCCAAGATTGCACCACTATATGCCAGCCTGGGGAACAGAGTGAGATTCAACCTCAAAAAAAAAAAAAAAAAAAAATCCCCTTAGGCATGACATGAATAGACATGTCCCAAAAGAAGATATACAAATGGCCAACATTTACATTTAAAAATGATCAACATCATTAATCATTAAAGAAATGCAAATTAAACCATAATGAGATATTATCTTACCCTAGTCAGAATGGCTGTTATTAAAAAGACAAAAAATAACAGATGTTAGTGAGGATGCAGAGAATAAAACCCCTGAAGGTTTGTGTTCTTATCAGCTGTCACTGTATGCCTGACAACCTTTCACTCCCAGTACAATCTCAGCCTGGTCCTTCCATGTTGCTCTAAGGATAGGTTTTGGCATCCCCCAACCAATAAACTATATTGAAAATGTCCAAGGCCTGAGATGGGTTCTGGAATGACAGTCATCCATAGTCATTCACATCAATGTCTCTTTCTTTCTTCCAACAGACCCCCACTCCTCAGCAGCGATGGGTTGACCTCTGCTGATTCAGAACCACGTCCTGAACTTGACGACAAAATTTGAACTTTGATCCATATGGCACTTGAGAGACAGCAAAATATCACAGTTCCATACACTTATGAACTCCTCTTTTCCCCAAACCCAATGTCATGAAAACAAAATGTGAAAATAAAAATGTAAAAAGTTTTTTCCCCTAATTATCCCTGCCATCATTCTAGTCTTGACTGAGTTAATTTCCCATTGGTTTTCTGATACTGCCATACCATATTTTCACTGGATTATCAGAATCAGTAATAATTCAGATTTCTTAGTTTGGCATATAAAAATCTAAGTGAACAGGATCTACTTTACCTCTTTTTGTGTGATGACTCGTTACTTTCCAATATTAACCCTTAGTTACTGCAATTATTTCTGACAACCAAAAAAGCCACATTGCTCATTTTATGACTTCATTTTACATGTTTATCACACTGTGTGAATACCTTCTCTTATCAACCAATTTAAATTATTTTTTTCTTTCAAAGTCTACCCTTAAACCCTATGCAATCCATCCTTCTTTGATAATACAACCCATATTTCTTGTTTTCATCAATTCATTCAATGAACATTTAACACCTACCATGTGCCAGCTGTACACATAGTGCTGGAGGTACAATAATACAACATAAACCTTACTACAAACAAATATCTCACAATTTAGTTTAGAAACTAGCCAGGTAAACAGTTATAAGTGGTTCATGGGGGTAAATATAGAATACTATGGGAGAAAAGAAATAACTCCAATAACTCCAGCCAGAGGCTCAGGGACAGAATTCAGATCTCCCTAGGCCTGAGCCCCTAGGGGAAGGGGTGGCCACAGTCTCTGCAGACCAGCAGACTTAGCCTCTCCTCCTGGTAGTTCTGAGGAATCTGGGCAGCCCAGACGAATGGGTTTTGCCCAGCAAAGCACACCCTCTTCACCAAGGGACAAAGTTCTTCATTAAATGGGTCCTGCTCCCCATGCCACCCAACTGGGTGAGACCTTCCAACAGGGGTTGTCAGACACCCTATATAAGAGTGATCCTACTGGCATCAGTCTTGTGCCCCTCGCAGCCAGAGGTCCCAGAAGAAGGAACAGGCACTCATCTTTGCTGTTCTCCAGCCTCCTTCAGTGACATCTCCAGGCACAGGAGCAAATCAGATGAACAGGGCCTGAAGTGAACCCTGAGAAAACCACAGGAGCCCTACAGAAGAGGGACCTGACTATTGAAAATAAAACAAACAAGCAGAAAACAACAACAGCATCATCAACAACAACAACAATAAAGGCCCCCACAAAAACCCCATCCAAGGGTCAGTAGCCTCAAAAAGTGAAACTAGACAAACTCACGAAGATGAGGAAGAACCAACAAAAAGTGCTGAAAACCCGAAAGGCCAAAATCCTCCTCTCCTCCAAATGATCACAACGTCTCTCCATCAAGTGTACAGAACTGGATGGAGGATCAGATGGACGAATTGACAGAAGTAGGCTTCAGAAGATGGGTAACAAAAAACTACACTGAGCTAAAGGAGCATGTTCTAACTCAATGCAAAGAAGTTAAGAACCTTGATAAAAAGTTTTAGGAATTGCTAACTAGAGTAACCAGTTTAGAGAGGAGCATAAATCACTTGATGGAGTTAAAAAACACAGCAAGAGAACTTCATGAAGCACATACAAATATCAAAAGCTGAATCAACCAAGCAGAAGAAAGGATATCAGAGTTTGAAGATCACCTTACTGAAATAAGACATGCAGAAAATAGAGAAAAAAGAAGGAAAATGAATGAACAAAGCCTCCAAGAAATATGGGACTTCATAAAAAGACTGAATCTACAATTGACTGGAGTACCAGGAGATAGGGAGAATGGAAACAAGCTGCAAAACACACTTTAGGATATTATCGAGGAGAATTTCCCGAACCTAGAAAGATAAGCCAACATGCAAATTCAGGAAATACAGAGAAGAACATTAAGATACTCCAAGAGAAGATCAACCCCAAGACACATAATCATCAGATTGTCCAAGGTTGAAATGAAGGGAAAACTGTTAATGGCAGCCAAAGAGAAAGGCCAGGTCACCTACAAAGAGAAGCCCATCAGACTAACAGCAGACCTCTCAGCAGAAATTCTACAAAGCAAAAGAGATTGGGGGAATGTCTTCAATATTCTTCAAGAAAGGAATTTTGAACCCAGAATTTCATGTCCAGTCAAACCAAGCTTCATAAGCGAAGGATAAATAAAATCCTTTCCAGACAAGCAAATACTAATGGATTTCGTTATCACCAGGCCTGCCCTACAAGAGCTCCTGAAAGAAGCACTAAATATGGAGAGGAAAAACCAGTACCAGTTGCTGCAAAAACACACCAAAATATAAAGACCAATGACACTAGAAGAAACTGCATCAACTAGTATGCAAAATAACCAGATAGCATCATGATGACAGGATCTAATTCACACATAACAATACTAACCTTCAGGAGACCCATCTTATGTGCAAAGACACACATCAGCTCAAAATAAAGGTATGGAGGAAAATTTACCAAGCAAATCAAAAGCGAAAAAAAAAAAAAAAAAAAAAAAAAAAAAAAAAAAAAAAAAAAAAAAAAAAAAAAAAAAAAAAAAAAAAAAAAAAAAAAAAAAAAAAAAAAAAAAAAAAAAAAAAAAAAAAAAAAAAAAAAAAAAA
>PVKP010005615.1:0-74854 GCA_004027715.1 Plecturocebus donacophilus | reverse complement strand
GCACCCAGATTCATAAAACAAGTACTTAGAGACCTAGAAAGAGACTTAGACTCCCACACAATAATAGTGGGAGACGTTAACACCCTGACTGTCAGTATTAGATCAATGAAACAGAAAAAATATTCAGGACTTGAACTCAGCTCTGGATCAAGTAGACCTAGTAGACATCTACAGAACTCTCTACCCCAAATCAACAGAATATACATTCTTCTCAGTGCCATATGGCACTTATTCTAAAATCAACCACTTAATTGGAAGTAAAATGCTCCTCAGTAAATGAGAAAGAACTGAAATAATAACAGTCTCTCAGACCACAGTGCAATCAAATTAGAAATCAGCATAAAGAAACTCACTCAAAACCACACGATTTCATGGATATTGAATAAACTGCCCCTGAATGACTCCCAGGTAAATAATGACATTAAAGCAAAAATCAAGAAATTATTTGAAACCAATGAGGACAAAGAGACAATGTACCAGAATCTCTGGGACACAGCTAGGGCAATGTTAAGAGGGAAATTTATAGCAACAAATGCCCACATCAGAAAGCTAGAAAGATCTCTAATCAACAGCCTAACATCACAATTAAAAGAGCTAGAGAGGCAAGAGCAAACTAATCTAAAAGCTAGCAGAAGACAACTAGGATTAGGGAAGAATTGAAGGAGACAGACACACAAAAAACCCTCCAAAAAAAATCAACAAATCCAGGAGCTGTTTTATTGAAAAAATTAACAAAATAGATAGATTGCTAGCTAGACTAATAAAGAAGAAGAGAGAAGAATCAAATAGACACAATAAAAAAATTATAAAGGGGATATCACCACTGACCCCACAGAAATACAAACTACCATCAGAAAATACTCTAAACACCTCTATGCAAATAAACTAGAATACCTAGAAGAAATGGATAAATTCCTGGATGCATACATCTACCAAGACTAAACCAGGAAGAAGTCATACCCCTGAATAGACCAATAACAAGTTCTGAAATTGAGGCAATAATTAACAGCCTACTAACCAAAAAAAAAAAAAAAAAAAAAAAAAAGCCCAGGACCAGATGGATTCACAGCTGCAGAAATACAAAGAGGAGCTGATAACATTCCTTCTGAAACTGTACCAAATAATTGAAAAGAAGGGACTCCTCCCTAACTCATTTTATGAAGCCAGCACCATCCTGATACCAAAACTGGGAAGAGGCACAACAAAAAAGGAAAACTTTAGGCTAATACCCCTGATGAACATCAAAGCAGGAATCCTCAATAAAATACTGGCAAACTAAATCCAACAGCACATCAAAAAACTTATCTACCACGATCAAGTCAGCTTTATCCCTCGGATGCAAGGCTGGTTCAATATATACAAATCAATAAATATAATCTATCACATAAACAGAACCAAAGACAAAAACCACATGATTATCTCAATAGATGCAGAAAAGGCCTTTGATAAAATTCAACATCACTTCATGTTAAAAACTCTCAACAAACTAGGTTTTGATGGAACATATCTCAGAATAATAAGAGCTATTTATGACAAACCCACAGCCAATATCATATTGAATGGGCAAAAGCTGGAAGCACTCCCTTTGAAAACCAGCTCAAGACAAGAATGCCCCCTCACCACTCCTATTCAGCATAGTATTGGAAGTTCTGGCCAGCGCAATCAGGCAAGAGAAAGAAATAAAGGTATTCAAATAGGAAGACAGGAAGTCAAGTTGTCTCTGTTTGCAGATGAAATGATTTTATTTTAGAGAACCCCATTATTTCAGCCCAAAAACTTCTTGAACTGATAAGCAACTTTAGCAAAGACTCAGGATACAAGATCAATGTGCAAAAATCATACAAGCATTCCTTTACACCAACAATAAGCAAGCAGAGAGCCAAATCATGAATTTCCGTTCACAATCACTACAGAGAATAAAATATCTAGGAATACAGCTAACAAGGGATGTGAAGGACATCTTCAAAGAGAACTCCAAATCACTGCTGAAGGAAGTAAGACAGAACACAAACAAATGGAAAAACATTCCATCCTCATGGATAGGAACAATCACCATCATGAAAATGGCCATACTACCCAAAGTAATTTATACATTCAGTGCTATTCCCATCAAACTACCATTGACATTCTTCACAGAATTAGAAAAAAAAACTATTTTAAATTTCACATGGAATTAAAGAAGATCCCATATAGCCAAGACAGTCCTAAGCAAAAAGAACAAAGCTGGAGGCATCACACTACCTGACTTCAAATTATGCTGTGAGGCCACAGTAACCAAACTAGTGCGGTACTGCTACCAAAACAGACATACAGACCAATAAGCAGAACAGAGGCCTCAGAAATAACACTGCACATCTACAACCATCTGATCATTGACAAACCTGACAAAAACAAGCAATGGGGAAAGGATTCCTTATTTAATAAATGGTGCTGGGAAAACTGCTTAGCCATGTGCAGAAAGCTGAAATTGGACCCCTTCCTTATACCTTACACAAAAATTAACTCAAGGTGGATTAAAGACTAAAATGTAAAACCCAAAACCACAAAAATCCTAAAAGAAAACCTAGGCAATACCATTCAGGACATGTGCATGGGCAAAGATTTCATGACAGAAACACCAAAAGCTATTGCAAGAAAAGCCAAAACTGACAAATGAGATCGAATAAAACTAAAGAGCTTCTGCACAATAAAAGAAACTACCATCAGAGTGAACAGGCAACCTACAGCAATTTACCCATCTGACAAAGGTCTAATATCCAGAATTTATAGGGAACTTAAACATATTTACAAGAAAAAAAAACCCCATCAAAAAGTGGGTAAAGGATATGAACAGACACTTCGCAAAAGAAGACATTTACGTGGCCATCAAACATATGAAAAAATCCTTAACATCACTGATCATCAGAGAAATGTAAATCAAAACCACAACGACATACCATCTCACACCAGTCAGAATGGCTATTATTGAAAAGTCAAAAATTCAGGAAACAGTAGATGCTGGCAAGGCTGTGGAGAAATAGGAACACTTTTACACTGTTGTTGGGAGGATAAATTAGTTCAACCATCATGGAAGACAGTATAACGGTTCCTCAAGGACCTAGAACCAGGGATACCATCTGACCCAGCAATCTCATTACTGGTTATATACCCAAAGGAATATAAATCATTCTACTATAAAGACACATGCACAAACATATGTTTATTGCAGCACTATTTACGATAGCAAAGACATGGAATGAACCCAAATGCCCATCAATGATAGACTGGATAAAGAAAATGTGGTACATATACATCATGGAATACTATGTGGCCTTTGCAGGGGACATGAGATCGTGTCCTTTGCAGGGACATGGATGAAGCTGGAAGCCATCATTCTCAGAAAACTAACACAGGAACAAAAAACCAAACACCACATGTTTTCACTCATAAGTGGGAGTTGAACATTAAGAACACATGGACACAGAGGTGAACAGCACACACCAGGACCTGTTGCGGGGTGGAGGGTGAGGGGAGGAACTTAGAGGATGGGTCAATAGGTACAGCAAACCACCATGGCATATGTATATCTATATAACACACCTGTACATTCTGCACATGTAACCTGTTATCTTTCAGAAGAAATTAAAAAACAAAATTTTCAGCACCTACTGTGTGCAAAGCACTCTGATAAGAGCCTTTGGAGCAAGAGAGCTCTGCTTTCCCCACCAAAAAAAAAAAAAAAAAAAAAGAAACCATCTGGCCCAAAATGTCAATAGTGCCAAGGCTGTGAAATTCTGTGCTAGAAGAGAAACTTCAAACAAAAGATGAATAGAGAAACAACAAGATAACTGATAGTGAGCTGCAAATCTACATACTGTGAGCATTATTACAGAGCAGATTGTAAATATAGAACATTATAGGAATGCAGAAATGATGATGTAGAAATCATAAAACAAAAATTGGGAGAGAAAGTAAGAGAGGAAATTGTGGCAGCAGTACAGGTAAGTTGAGTTACACATCTTTAATAGCCATAGGTCAAAAAATAATAGTTTAACATCATAAATCAAGTTATAGACTAGGTATATTTGAACAGTATAAATGATGACACTAAAACTGCAATTAACTAAAATCAGATGGAATAGGAGACTGAGAAGGGAAAAATTAAAAATACGCTAATTTTATTGCTTATGATAAGGAGGGACTAGAAACCATATACAGAAATAGAGGATTAAGTATTACATAAAGTTATATAAGTGGCTCATCTTTACTTCATAGCACTTATCCCAGGGTAATTTTGCATTTACTTACAATGATTGGTTACAATCACTGTCCCACCAGGGGTAACTAATGAAGGAAATTGGTAAGATCTGTTTTTGTTCACTAAATATATTCAGTCCTCATTATTTGCAGTAGTTCTGTTCTACAAGCAATGAATTACCCATTACTGAACCATTTCTCCTAGGAGAAATATGGGGTTAGGTTCCTGAAAACCTCTGGTTTCAACATTTTCAACAACTAATCAACACATAATTGTTTTATATGTGTTTCTATTTAAGGACACTTTTATACAGTTGATTCATTAACACTGAACTTAGGGCCAACAACACTGTACTCATGCCTAAAGGAAGCCTATTTAGCACATATCTTGTTCTCCGTAAGGCCCATCACAGCCTTCTCCTGCTTGGGAACCCTATGCTTGGGGCCCACAGTGAAATTACTAACTAAAAGAGCAAACAGTGAAGAAACACAGCTCTGAACAGACAGGGAGAACCGTACCTGTTTACAATATGAGAGCTGAAACAAGAAGGCAGAGGCAGCCTTGTTCCGACTCAGCTGGGGGCAATGTGTGTTGTATGACTCAAATTTTTCAGGGCTCTGCACATATCCACACATGACTGAGAAACCTCTATGAGTACCGATTCTGGGGTTCCAAGTAAAGTTTATCAGTGAGGTAAACTTGAATCTACTAAGTCCACCAGTGAGTATCAACAACTGTACTTGTATAATTGAATTGGATGTTATCATATGACAACAAACATTTGTAAGTTATTAGTGAGTGTATTTCTTGTGATTCTGGGCTGTGTAAGTCAAGGAATTTCTATGAAAAATACATAAATGTTAATACACATATCTGATTAATCCACATACCTGTACGGGTTTTTTTTTTTATGTAAAGTCAGCTTAGTGAATTTTGGAGGTAAGGGTCTTCGAAGAAGTAGAGGGAGCTTTTTCATTTTCATGAATAATAAGTGCTGTTTTTCATAATCCTTGGTTTAAGTGAGAATTGAAAAGGCTTTGAATATGTTTGAATTGTTGCTGAAAAATAATTAGAATTTAGAGTACATCTTAATGAAAATCGTTCTGTACCAATACTTTACTGATTCCAAGCAGAATTCCTTTATGGAAAAAAAGGGTAAGAAAACAATTCTTTAAAACTTCTATTAATAGAAAGAATCCAGTTAAAATTTAGGGATATAAGTAAACATAGAGTTTTTAAAATATGTGTATTACTACCCAGGATCATTCTACAATTTTCCATGTTAGTACAAAGTTCAACTTGCCAATGCTATTTCCTCTAGCAGATACTGATTTTTCAGAATAGTCGAAATGACTTTTTTTTTCTCTCCCTTCAAAATGTTATCACTATAAATGTAGGAAGAGAATCTGGTCAGAAATCTGTAGAAGATCCCTTCATTACATAAGCTTCTGAAGACCCACCATATCTAACCATTTACATACAAGTTTTCTTTCTATAATGGTTTTTCAACCACTGTGCTTGAGCCAAAACCACTCAATCCTAAAATAAGATGGGTTTCACTAGAATGAAATTTCCCAGGACTGCTGGATCCCAACTCATACTGTTTAGAAATGATGTGAGAAGATGCACCCCCAAAAATGTGCGTTTAGTTTGCAGGGCAACATCAAAAGTGCCTGGCACGGCACTATTCCATTGAACACCCTGGAACTGCACAAATGGGCCGTTTACCGCCAAAAGATAACTGCACACAGCGCTCAAGGTGTACTCCATGGTCGTACATTCCACTCGATGCTGGAAATCTCCCTTCCGTAGTCTCCAAAGAGGTGTCTGGAATTGCTGAACTCTCACACTACCCTTTACAAAAACAGCCGCTTCCCAAACCAACCGGCTTTTCGTCTCCCATCTCCTTTTCCTCGGAATTTAGGCAGAGAGGTAAAAGTCCCGCGAGGTCGCTGGTCTTCCTGCAGGAGGCTGTTCCTGAGGAAGCATCAGGGAGCCCCACCCTCTAGGAGGCCAATGAGACACACCCGGAGACACACCTCACCCGGGTCCGCGGAGCCGCCCTGCCGCCGGACGCGCAGGCGCGGGGGCGAGACAGGCGGGGCGCGGGGCGCCGGGAGAGGCCGACCCCGCCCAGTGCGTCGCGCGCGCCGAACCCTCTCGCCTTCCTCCGCTGCACTGTGGACTGTAGGGGAGGCTGCGGGCCGTGGGGGCCGGAGGAGAAGCCGGCTCCACGTGCAGCTGCTGTACGGAACGCCGTGGTGACAATTGTTATAACTATTCTTATGCTTAATGACAGTGACCATTATTATTTATTATTTACTTCTCTCGATTACACGATGCTTATCTTGGGTGTCTGGAATCTGGGCTGCCATTCTTTAATGTTTCACTTTAGCGCAGTCGGGTCCCGGGGCTAATTTTTCAGTGTTCTCGAAAAGCGGGCATTCGGTTTTCTTTCTCTTCCTTTCATGTAACTTTTGTCTTTCTGATCCTTTAAAGTTCCTGGCTGAGGCTGGATTGTGTAGAAATAAGGGTATTAAGGATCCTAGCGGGCTGTAAAACAAACCCATTTCTCACTGTCATAGTCGTCTGTTCTGGTTATCATATTGTGACGTGTGGCCTCTGTCATGGTGTTGATGAACCTGTGTGTGCAGTGATACTGGTGTGTTTGCAAATATGTGTGGGTTTCTCTGGAGATTTGAGGGGGAAAGAGCAGTAGAAAGAACTCGTCTGATAGATGTGGAAGTCCCAACTCAGAAAGTAAACTAGTTGGAGCTTCCTTCCAGGTTTGGTTTTTTTCAAAGTACAAGTGCAGGAACTTTGTAAAGAGATGTTGGAAAATGAGAGACTCGGTATAAATCTTTCTAGCTTTGGGTATCTTTCAAGATTCACACCACAACCATGTCTTCCTTTTTCTCCTTAGTAGCAAACATATTTTAAAACAATCAATGAAAAAAGTAGAAAAGTTTAGACAAAAAGTAATCGGACTCTGGAAAATATTATGCAACTTGTTTTCCTTTATAGTACTAGTGTGCTGTTTCTTTTCCTTGTAAGATTACTGTGTCCCAATTATACTGCTGCCCCAGACCATGAATATATTTCCACTTTTGCTGTGTCTACACCATAGATTCATTAGTTTCTCAGAAATACAAAGCTGAGAACGAAAGGCAGATCTCATGGCTAAGATTAGTCTCAAGGAATATATATTGTGCATATTTTGTAAATGTGAAAAAATGTTTATATTATTAAGTATAAAAAATGTCAGATTAGTCTCAAGGAATATATATTGTGCATATTTTGTAAATGTGAAAAAATGTTTATATTATTAAGCATAAAAAATGTCAGTGTATAAATTGAGTCAGGTACCTATGCTCTTCAACTTCGTTGGAACCATGAGAACTACTGGAATTCAGTTTTACTGACTGACGTTTGGCCTTTAAACTTTATGCTTAGTTTTGCATAGTCGAAAGTAAGCCTTCTGAATGCTTTTTGAAAAAAATGCTTTGTCACACGTGGAATCCGCAGGCATCCAGTTTTCATTCCTTGCAGATTTTTTGTAGCAAGTATGAGACTAAAACCTAGGGTGGTTTAATATGTAATCTCCTTAGGTGTGAACGTTTTGTCTTCTGCTACTTACTATTTCTACCAATTAGTACCAAACATTTAGGCAAATGAGATAGTTATTATGAAAGTTAAATTCATGGCTTGGTATGTTTTATATATATATATATATATATATATATATATATATATATATATAAATGTTATTCTAACACACCTGACATGCTTTGTCTATAGAAATGACATACCAGTGTGGGATGGGTTTAGACAGCAAAAATGAAATTCAATTTAGATTATTTTATATTTCTTATATTTTTGAAAATATTACCCTCTCAGTTTTCTTTCTTTTTTTGTAAAATGATGATGTGTTTTGAAATAATGAATAGCTCCCTCTTTGATTTTTAAGGATCTGCTTTTTCTGATGTATGTACCGTCAGCCTTTTTATTTGTTCCGTCTCTTTTGCAGTTTGGCAGAACCTTACAAAGAGGCTTCCCAAACTGCACCACAGTGCTTTCACTCTATTAGCAAATTGTACTAAAGATGCCAGGGTAATGATGAGTGCCAAGGTTACAGACGTCCTGCATTTTTTTTAATGTTGCTAAAATGAGATAAAAGCCTTATGAAAAAGCAACCCCAGGCACCACACAGGTAATGCTATTGATTTCCCTAATATGTGGGAAATGCTTGGGGAACCTTAGATTTGCTGTTGGTTCTGTTGAAATGATGTAAAAAGTATTGCTAGACATCTTCATTATTTTCCATCGACCTGTCTCTTATTTATTTATTTACCTTTAAAATAGGACAGAGTTTTACTAAACAGTTTGGCCACTGTAGTTTTAACCTAATGTTTTCCCTTATGGAAATAATGGAGTAATTTGTGTTTTTATGTTCATATTAGTTCTTTAAAGTACTGTTAAAAAATGAATAGTTATTTTTGAGCACGTATTCATTCAACTATTGAATACCCAGAATAACCCAGGGCACTAAAATGCTTCTGAGAAAGAGGTGTTTGTTTTCTTGGTCTGAATTTACCTATATATATTATTATATGTACGGGGAAATTTCTTCACCAGTCACAGTGGCTTAAATGTACCCATTTATTTCATGTGTTTTTGTTTTTATGCTACTGCCTAGAGAATAGTTTTATATTTTCTCAAATGTGAATAAAGATATTTTGAAGAAGCTGCTACTCTTTTTACCCCACACCTCACTGTAAAGACAAAAACTTCATTTCTGTTTTTCATTATTTTAAGTCAATTATTTCCTTTTGTCTTTCAAGATGATAGTTATTTCCTTTGTTTGAACTGGAGATCCTGGGATTACTTTTTAAAAAATTATCGATAAGGAAATGTCGTGCAACCTTTATCATGGAATTAAAAAAAATATCCAAACACAAGGAAAGGACAA
Source organism: Plecturocebus donacophilus (assembly GCA_004027715.1). Lineage (NCBI taxonomy): Eukaryota > Metazoa > Chordata > Mammalia > Primates > Pitheciidae > Plecturocebus > Plecturocebus donacophilus. The sequence continues at coordinate 65,648 of PVKP010005615.1, read as the reverse complement.
TGTCTGTCTGTTTTTAAAAGTGCATTCATGAATTTAGTCATTCATTCCAGAATCATTTATTGGAAACCTGCTACGCATAAGTTACTTCACTAGGTGCTAAACTTGAAACTTTATTAATAAACAACTTAGAATGATTCATTTGAGGCTTTATAATTTAGACATTGAAATGAAATTTTAAATCATTTCTAAAGACTCCACTTATCTGCATTATAACTACTTGAGGGTTTTTTTTTTTTTAAATTTTAAGTATTTTGTTGTATTGCTTTGGTAGAATAGTGTTGTTTATTCACACTCCTCTGATTCTCAGAAACAATTTTGGGGTTTTGTTTTTAGCTGCAGTGATTATTTTAGTCTGTCTGCTACCAATTAATATTAGATATTTGTGTATATTGTATGATTGTGTCCTTCACCAAAAAAAGTTCAATGATATTTGTTTCCTTAATATTAAGCACTTAAGCATGAGCAATGTTCATTACTGTGTAGAAGGCACTGTTTTAAATGTTGATTTTGTTTTAGCGTCACAATTATCACATTAATTGAGGATGCTGGTAACTGCATCAAATTTCAAGCACAGGAAGTATAGCACAGCCCAACTCAGCTGGGTTCAGATCATCTAGCTGCCACTTGTCAGCTCTGTGCCCTTGGACCAGCTGCTTAAGCTAAGCCCCAGGATTTCCTCATTTGTAAAATTGGGTTAAAATGATACTTACCAAAGGGCCTTGTGAGGTGTTAAAGAGATAATCTGTGTCAGGGGCTTAGTTCTCTGCCAGCCACAGAGTCAGTGTGCAGTAGATGTTAGAAAATTTAAAATGTAACAAACAGCCCAGTTTTCCAGTGTCCACACCCCTGCTTTCTGTGATGATAGTTTATGTTAACTGAAATATTGGCAGGCAATAAATCCTGGGCACGTATCCACAAAATTTATTCACAAAATGTCACACTTAATTTTCCTAATGTCTCCAAATGTTGGCAATTCTAGTTTGCACTTCTCAGATTGTGGCACAAATGCTGTGCTCTAGACAGTGTCCTACATTCTGTCACTGGTCTTTATACTCCTCTGGGCCACACAGGAGCTGTGGGACAGCTTGTGCCCGAAAGAGTCCTGGTACAGTGATGTAAGGAGGCCTTGACTCTCCCCCACGTGAGTTGGGTCTGTGAGCTGCTGTCACCATTGATTGAGCTGGGCTGAATCCATGATGAATTTCATCCGGTAACCCAAGGAAGAAAGCTTCTTTGTTCTCAGCATCTTCCAGGCCACTTGGTGTGCCTAACAAAGGTGAAAAGGGGCTACAATGTGAAGCTCCTTTGAATGGCTGGAGGGAAAGGTCTTAAATGCACATGATCTTTCTTAGTTTTTTTTCTAATGTGCACATTCGACTTTGGTAGATGAGTCTACTGAGTTCGTGTTCTGGCTGGGATTTAGTCCTAAACTTAGGAGGAACATGTACCCGATCAATAGTGTCTGAGCTGCATGCCCTCTGTTCAGCCCACAGCAAACACCTGTAGCAATTAGAACTGCAAGTGAGAAAAACGTTTTGTAATGACTTATTCTTCATTCTAATGTCAACTTACGACCTTAAACAGTAGATATGATTTGCTTTTCAAACCTAGCATTCTGCTTATGCCTGCTGCCCTATTGAGTATATGTTTGATTCATAAGTGTATGAGGCTAAAAGTTGCGTTTGGGAGTAAGGGCAGGACACAGAAGGGTGAATTGTATTCTGTGTGTTGAGTGTTGATAAAGAACTTTAATTTCTGGTATAAGAAATTCTTATACCAGAATTTCTTATACCAGAACTAGACAACTAGAAATGTAACTTATGTTTCAGTATCACATAGTTTAGTATGCTGTTGAGAGTTCTGCTGCATTTCCAACATTTGTAATCTCCACTTTATAATATGTTTTGATGCCAACTTTTATCAGGGTTGAATTAAAATTTCAGGACATTGCTTCTCTCTCCACTCTGCCCCAGGTAGGAGAAAATTTCTTCATTTCCTTTGCCAGGTTTTCCAGATGAGGTAATATCCAGCCAAAGAAGATCATATGATGTCCAGCTCTGTTCAGAAGCCATGGGGAAGACAGTTTGTGGGGCTTTATTCTTCTCTCCACTGCAATTCCAAGAAAGCAACTATGCTTATATGAGTTTGACATACTAGGCTCTGCTTTTTGAAGAAAAGGTTCTATGGCTACAAGAGATTGCGTGCAAACCACCAAACCAGATGGTTTTAGGTGTTTTCAGCCTTGAGATAGTCTATGTTTCTGCTTCCCATTGGATGATACCTTGCCCTGGAAAGATTTCTCATGGAAAACTTGTGTGGCCATTGCTGGGGTACCTTCTTTGTGCCCAGAAACTACACATACACCAACATTTTTAAAACCATCTGAATCAGGCCCAGTGGAGGCTCTGGGTGACCACTGCTCTCAATGGGAGCAAAGGAAGCCAGGATGTTCCTTTCTTCCCAACTCCCTACTTTACTCCCAGACTCACAGCATTAGAAGGGATTGCTTCCAGAGGATTTGTAACTTGGTGTATCACTTTACCCACATGTTCCTACTCAGGAAAAGCAAAAGCAAAGCACCTCACCCTGTACACTCACTCACTGAGGACATTGGCAGTACATAGTTGTGAGACACTTGATGTCCCCAGTGAAGGTAAAAAGAAGACAGCACTAATGGGGTCAGTGATGACACCAGCTCTCTGAAAGGAGTTAAAGTGATAGAAAGACCACAGGGTTTGAAAATGGAACCATGAGTGTGACAAATCCGGTTTGGCACCATTTGCTTAATAGAAATCAGTTAGATAAAAACCAGAAGGGCCGGTTTTGCTAATCTTGTACTGTGCACCGTAAGACGAGCTGTGACGACTTAGAATGGCTATGATTGTTAGACCCATACCAGAGGACTAGATTAGCTGGCCTAGTATATTTATTTATTTATTTATTTATTTATTTATTTTGCGAAAGAATCTCTGCTCTGTCACCAGGCTGGAGTGCAGTGGCACGATGTTGGCTCACTGCAACCTCCACCACCCGGGTTCAAGCAATTCTCCTGCCTCAACCTCCCGAAGTAGCTGGAACTGCAGGCACATGCCACCACGCCCAGCTAATTTTTATATTTTAGTAGAGATGAGGTTTCACCATGTTGGCCAGGATGGTCTCGATCTCTTGACCTTTTGATCCACCCACCTCAGCCTCCCAAAGTGATGGGATTACAGGCGTGAACCACCATGCCCAGCCTGCCTAGTATATTTCTTAATAAATATATTTATGTTTCATGCTTACTTTCATGGGGTGAAGAGTCAAAGAAAAATGTTTTCTGTGAGCTGTAAAAGTATTAAATCATTGAGGGCTTTAAGAGCTTCTTACAGTCAATGGAGATGCGGATTTTAAAGGCCAGAACTTCCTGAATGAGTTGCTGACATGTTCTGGCTAAAGGATTAAGGGACCCCAGAAGGAGATGGCCTTAGCCAGAATGGAAGGCCCTTATCTCCTGCTTGACCTCTCTACATCCCTCAGATGAGCTCTGCCCTTCAGAAACATCTGCACAAAGATTAAGTGGTACCCTTCTTCTTGGTACTGTGTAGCACCTCTCTCAAGTAGAAGGGATAGACTGGATGGAACAGGGTGAAGCACAGGAAGTGGGTACCCTCCGGGGGGGTCACACAGCCATAGTCAGAGGTAAGATCAAGATTTTGTCTTCTGAAACTAGTAAAATGCTCTTTATAGCGATTTTATGCTGTTTGTTTTGGGTGTTTTAGAGATAGGGTCTTGCTCTATCCTCCAGGCTGGAGTGCAGTGGCACAATCATAGCTTACTGCAGTCTCCAATTCCCAGGCTCAGGCGATCCTCCCACCTCAGCCTCCTGAGTAGCTGGAACTACAAGTACCCACCACTGTGCCTAGCTAATTTTTAAAACTTTTTTGTAGAGCAAATTCTCATTGTGTTGCCCAAGCTGGTCTCAAACTCCTGCTGAGGAGATCCTCCTACCTCAGATTCCCAAAGCACTGGGATTACAGGCATGAGCCACCATGCTCGACCTTGTATGTTGTCTTTTGAGAAATGTTTATTCAAGTCCTTTGCCCATTTTTTAGTAAGGTTATTTGTTTTCTTGTTATTGAGTAGTTTGAGTTCCTTATATATTTTGGATGTTAGCCCCTTATCCAGTATATGTTTTGCAGATATTTTCTTCCAGTCCATGGGTGATCTCTTCACTCTATTGTTTCCTTTGCAGTACAGAAATAAAACAGCATCTTATTGTACTTAGCATTTGATTATTAATGAGTTTAAACATTTTTCATATGTTTATTACTGAGTATGTTCTGTTGTGAATGGCGTATCCCAGTCCCTTGTCCATTTTTACATGGTAGTATTTTTTGTTCCCCCAACGATCTTTTTTTTTGAGGCAGGTCTTGCTCTGTTGCCCAGGGCAGAATGCAGTAGGATGATCATAGCTCACTGCAGCCTTGACCTCCTGGGCTCAAGCAGTCTTCCCACCTCAGTCTCCTGAGTAGCTGGTACTAAAGGCACATGCTACCACACTCAGCTAATTTTTAAAAAAAAATTTTTGTAGACATGGGGTTTTGACATGTTGCCCAGGCTGCTCTGGACCTTCTGGACTAGAGAAACCAGCCTGCCCCAGCCTCCCAAAGTGCTGGGATTACAGGCATGAGCCACCATGCCTAGCCCCTGTATGATTTTTAAGAGATCCTTGATGATTGTTAAGAAATATTATAGATACACAATATGCCCAGTTTGCCTACTGAGGCTATGTAAAATGAGATATGTAGTGGTTACATATGTGGATCCTAAAGTCAGATAGACCTGATTTGATTACTGACATCACCATTTACCAATTATATGACTTTGGTCAAGTTAATTCTTCAAGTCTTAATTTCCACATCTGTAATATTGAGGCAATAATGGCATCTACCCCAAACAGAGTTGTGAAAATTAAATGAGAACATCCTCAGAATGCTTCAACACAGTTCCTGGATTACAGAAAATGCTCAATAAATGTCAACTACGATTTTTTCTCAATGATAATTCAAAAGCTGATAGTATAAAGGAAGTATCATACTATTGTTATTATTATAATTACATATAACTGATTTGTTGCTAAATTACACTAAAATGGTTTTGGTGCTCTTTACAGACACGCATATACATACATATATATATATATATATATATATATATATAATGTGAACAAAGTCATTTTACATTTAAGCATGTATAGTTTGTTTAGTTAGTTAAAAATCAGTTTGAGGACTTTTAGTCTGTGTGACCACTAGTGCTGATGTGGATGGCCTCTTGTCCACCCAGAATACATAGGAATGCCAGATAAAATATGTAGCTGAGATGAACAGAAAAGGAAATCCCTGATGTTGGGAGAAAAAACTAAGTATCAGTGAAATGAGCTGGAGATGAAGTCATGGTTGTCCGTGGGGGTGTCTGATTTTTTAGGGGTACAGAACTGGGATTGTCCTACCTACATGGGAAGTGGAGATGAACTCCCTAGTCTGCAGCAAGCAGAGAACTGAAATAAAATACCCTACATAAATCTGAATGCCTCAAAATTGAGACCCTTTCTCAGAAACAGGGACTAGAGAATCCATACTCTGGCCGGCAACAGATCAAGGAAGCTGACCCTAGGCTAGACAAACAATATATTAATACTGGACTAAGTAGACTCTAATGGGCTTATTTCTTAAGGATACAAAGAAATGATTCATTAAGATGATATGCCAGCATATGACTGTCTGCACTCAACAACATAGCTTCTAAATATTAGAAACAACAATTGACAAAATGACAGAGAACTTTTTTTTTTTAAAGTACGTGTGTCTTAGAAAGTAACAGCTCAAGCAAACAAAAGATTACTAAGGATATAGGAGATTTAAAGAACTCAATTAATATGCTAGATCTGATCGATATACAGTACACTTGAAATATTTACCAAGATTGGCCACTAAGGCAATCTTCACAAATTCTAAAGGGATGCTTAGTAGGTATTCCAGTTTGACTAGAGAAGTTGGGTAGGTCAGGATGGAAATGTAAGTCTGAGAGGAACTTAAATATTAGGATATTGACAGGTAATTGGGAGCTACTGGAAGATCTGGAGCAGGGAAGTTACAGGATCTGCATTAAGAGAAGAATCTGGAATTGAGTCCAAGTAATTCTCTTAATTTTCAAAGGTGAATGAGGAAAGATCCAGCTCTGACTGAATTATAAGTTTATGCAAAGTGAAGGCCAAATGACATCACTGAGGTAGCAGTAGTTCAATGAAAGCAAAGCAGAGGAATTGAACTGCTGCAGAATGCATGGTAGGTAACAGGGCAGTGAATGCAGGCCACCCTGGGCCTTGGGGGTTCGTACCATGCTCACAGGGAAAAGCACGAATTTAATTCCAGAAAGTCACCACTAACCTCATTCAAAATCTTAGTGTTATTTTTCCTGTGTGTTTTGAACTTAATTTTAGGCTTATTTTGGATTTATAGTTATGCTCTAACTGTACTAGCAGCTTACCCCAAGTGTGCTATTTGCTTATGTATTAGAAATAGGTAAAGACAACTCTGGAATTCTGGGACAATTTTTTCATATATGTATTCATGCTAGAGAAGTTCTAGTCTAGTTAATTCTCCCCACTCTACAAATATGGAAAATTAAGCACAGACAGGTGACTAATCATTAATTATAGTAATAAAAATGATTAAATATTAGTAGTAGCACTTTTAGAACATATGCTCTGTGTTAGTCATTATACTAAGTACTCCCCATGCATTTCCTCATTTGTGCCTTGCAACTATGCTGTGATATAAATACTACTTACTTTTCCTGTTTCCTAAGAAGGAAACTGAGGCTTAGAGATATTAAGAAGACCATAAACCCAGGGACTAGATTTGGGACCCAGGCCTTTGCACTTTGCTATCCCAGCTTGACTTGGCCACACAAGTTGCAACCCAATCAAATTTAGATTCAAGATTTCTTGTCTTGTGTTCTAGTGTATTTCCCATCTCACCTCAGGCCTCTATTCTCTACATTTCTTTGACAGTATACAGCTAAAGCCACAGAGTAGTTTTAGATCTTATTTTAAGAAAAATGCTTAGGCACATCTCCTATATCAGAAGTTCAGAATAATTAATCATATTCCTGCTTTCTGACTTTTCGGGGTTCTGGGATGTTTTAATTAGGTACTCGACATATTTTTAATTTTTTCTGTCACCTGTAGCATACACCAGGTGTTCAGGTTTTGGTCTAGATATTGGTTCAGTAAGAATTTGTTGGATGCTTTAATGAAAATCTAGAACCTCCTTACTTATGGACATGTTAGATTTCAGAAGGCTATTTTCCAATACATTTGTGTATAAATCCTTAGTGATTAAAATAGATTTAAGGAGTATTTCTCAGAAATCCCCAGAAGCATTTCCACTAAAGATGGGCATAGAAGGTAGTCCTGTGAAACCAGGTCTGTTTTCTTTCTCTGAGATCATATGCAATCTATCAGACATTCTTTCTATTGATATAATTGATTGTTTTGAGCTACATTGAAAATCTATTGAGACAGTTAACCTTCCTCTTGGATGAAATCTACACATGAAATCTGCAACTGTTTTAGGTTACACTTTAAGGTGCTCATTTAATAAACCACAATGTTAAATCAATTCTCCACTAACTCAATACCCACACCAGCGGAATTGAATAGAGTGGGAGAAAGCCCACATGGAATGCCCTTATTTTAAATTTGTAATTACCTACTTTTTTTTTCTTTTGAGATGGAGTCTTGCTCTGTCACCCAGGCTGAAGTGCAATGGTGAGATCTCGGCTCACTGCAGCCTCTGCCTCCTGGGTTCAAGTGATTCTCCTGCCTCAGCCTCCCAAGTAGTTGTGATTACAGGCACCTGCCATGATGCCCGGCTAATTTTTGTATTTTTAGTAGAGACAAGGTTTCACCATGTTAGTCAGGCTGGTCTCAAACTCTTGACCTCAAGTGATCCACCTGCCTCGGCCTCCCAAAGTGCTGGGATGACAGGCATGAGCCACTGCACCTGGCCAATCACCTACTTTTTAGTTAAAAAAGAAAAAATCATAACTTTACAGTGGGGGGTCCCTGCAGACATCATGTGTTCCACAATATGATGTGCTGAGAGAGAGAACATCACTAATGTGTTATTCTTGCCAAAAATACAGACCTGAACTAAATTGTGAGGAAACAGACAAGCCCACACTAAGGAACGTTCTATGATGGACCTTTACTAAAGTGTCAAGGTAATGAAAGACAGATTGAAGAACTGTCCCAGATTAATGGAGGCTAAGGTGACATCACAACTAAATGGAATGTGGGATCATGGATTGGATCCTAGTCCAGAAAAATGACACTAATAGGATAGTCTGTCTATTAAAGTTGAAAAAGGTCTGTCGTTTAGTTAATAATGGCAGATCAATGATAATTTCCCAATATTGATAATTATACTATGGTGCAGTATTACTGTTAAGATGTTAACATTTGAAAAAGTTGGGTGACGGATATATGGGAATTCTTTTAACTATTTTTGCACCTTTTTTATAATTCTGAAATTATTTCAAAATCAAAAGTTAATTAAAAGAAAAATATTTTTAAACTGATCATCACTAGCCTTGAATATTACTCAGCCATTATACCATCTTCCTCAAAGCATTCATTCTTCTAAACTCCTAGACAATAAACAGGTCTAAAATTGAGCTTCTGCAATTCTCCATCCCCAGGCCTGATCTTCATCCTGTCTTCTCCATATCAGTTAATGGCAATTCCATCCTTTTAGTAGTTCAGGCCAAAGGCCTTGGATTCATCCTTAACTCTTCACTTTCTCATATGCCACAAAGAATCTGTCAGCAAATCCTATCAGCTCTACTGTCACAATGTACACAGAATCTGACAACTTCCATCTACTCTGCTAAGACTTTGGTCCAAGCCACATCATCTCTCACCTAGATTATTGCAACAGGCTCCCAATTTGTCTCACTAACATTCTCCCCACTTTTTTTTTCAAGATGGAGTCTTGCTCTGTCATCAGGCTGGAATGCAGTGGTGTGACCTCGGCTCACTGCAACCTACGCCTCCCAAGTTCAAGAGATTATCCTGCCTCAGCCTCTCGAGTAGCTGGGGTTACAGATGCCCGCCACCATGCTCAGCTAATTTTTGCATTTTTTAGTAGACACGGGGTTTCACCATGCTGGCCAGGATGGTCTCGATCTTCTGACCTTGTGACCTGCCCACCTCAGCCTCCCAAAGTGCTGGGATTACAGGCATGAGCTACTGTGCCTGGCCCACCCTTCTTTGGTTTAATCATGACACAGCAGTCAGAAAGATCTTTACAAAAATGTATATCAGATCCTGTAACTCTGTTGATGACACCACCTTCCCTGTAATGGCTTCTTACCTCCCCTGTTGTAAAAGGCAACACCCTGTGTGATCAGGCCTCTCTGACCTCATCTGCTACTACTCTACTCTTTTACCTCTTCTCATTGGCCTTGAAAATGAAACACACACTCTTCCCTCAGGGCCTTTGCACTTACTCCTTCTGCCTGGAATTCTCTTACTCTCGATTATCTTGAGGGCTTGCTCCACTTCTTCTCCCTAACTGTCTGCCCTCACCATCCTCATGTTTTTATTCAAATATCACTTTCTCAGAAAGGCCTTTCCTGGTAACGTCATCAAGAATATCAATTCCACATCACCCTCAACCCCAAATACATACACACACACATAGACTTAGATTCCCCTTCTGAGCCTTAATTTTTTTCTCCCTAAGACTTATTACTATCTAATATGTACTTAGTTATCTTAAATATTGTCTGTCTCTCTCAACTGGAATGTCAATTCCATATGGTCAGGAACTTCTGTCTTATTTATGCACTTACATCTCCAGTGCCTCTGAAAGTACCTGAGATACAGTAAGTACTGAAATATTTGTTGAACAAATGAATGAATGAAGGATGAATCTGCACTGGAGCCCGAACACAAATTTTGGTGAAGCAGGCATTGAACCAGTGGAATCATCCAGGCCTTGCAACAACTTTTAGCAGCAATTCATCATGATATGTTACTCAAAATTCCTAGACTTCTTCTAAATTAACATTAGACATCCAATATTTACCCAAGATTTCTTCCTAGTTCCTAGCTAATGATGATGATTACACAGATCAAGCCCATTTCAATATTTTGCATAATTTATCATTAGCCTCTCAGTGTTATTGTTACTGTTCAATCATTTGTTCCATATGTACCAGTAATATTTCATCACCATTTTTATATGTTTAAATGATCTCTCTTTCTCTTTCTATTATAACTGTATGCTCCTTCTTTATGTTCTTTCAGCATTCTTAAGTCTTTTGCACTTTGTACGTGCTAAAGTTATTATGTTTCTAAAGTTGGAGTGACTTCCATGTTTCTGTACAAACATTGCAAACTTGCCATAGACCAGAAGTTGTAAATGAGTGAAGTCTGGATGAGTCAGTTACAGATTAGCCGACATGATATTTCATTGAAAAAACTTTGCCAGTATATTAAAAATTAGATAGCTTTTTACATAAAAATCCAGATTTCTGGATCCTCTTGAACAGGCCTTCATTCTTTCTGCTACCTTTAGATAAGACCTGTGTTTTCCAGTGTGTGGCAATCCCTGTGACTTCCATGCAATGTATTTCATTTCATTGAGTTACTTGCCTGATCCCTGCAGGTATTTGACGTTGATTCAAACCACAGGCAGGGAAATGACTTAAGAGACTAAAACAGCCCTGTGTGCCCACCAATGGCACCTACCAGGACAGGCAGGGTTATCCACTTACTCTGCAGCACTGCTTTCTGTCTCCGGACGATTATAAAAGGAAAGTTTCTAAGTTCAGTAGATTCACTAAATCTACCAAAAGCAGTTTTGGAGAGTCCATGTTTTATTCTTGTTTTTTTTTATAATTAAAAAACATATTTTATCTTTTACCCTTCCTTTTTCTTTCCTTTTTTTTTTTTTTTTTAGTCAGAGTGTCGCTCTATCACCAGGCTGGAGTGCAGTGGCGCGATGCCAGCTCACTGCAACTTCTGTTTTCTGGTTTCAAGCAATTCTCCCACCTCAGCCTCCCGAGTAGCTGGGACTACAGGCGTGCACCACCACGTCCGGCTAATTTTTTGTACTTTTAGTAGAGGTGGGGTTTCACCATGTTGGCCAGGATGGTCTCCATCTCTTGACCTTGTGATTCGCCAGCCTTGGACTCCCAAAGTGCTGAGATTACAGGCGTGAGCCACCACGCCTGGCTCCCTTTTTCTTGATTTAGACAGGAAAGAGCAATGAGAAGGGAGATGAGGTGAGAGGATCCTTTTTCTTCCTATGGTCTCATTCCTTTGACTGGAGTTCATAAGGAAGTAGGCGGCCTTCATACGTCTGAAACTCTCTGCTGGGTAGACTACTGACACAGCCCTGTAGATGGTCGTGGGAACCCCTCAACCAGTTGGATTGAAATATGTGGCCCCTTGAGCATATATTTATCACCTTTTGTGGTTACCTCATAATTCATCTAAAAGAAGACCACTCTCTGCTGATTATCAAGCACCCTGCTTCATCTATAAAAAGTTCATAGCCAAAGGACAGTAGGAAAGACAAGCAGAACTAAGTAAATGTCACTGAGGTTCAATCCTGATTACTTTGTATAGGAAGCAAAGAGGTAGGATGCAGATTGTCACAGGCTAGACTATGAATTCCACACAGAGAGTGTGTCTGTGTGATCCGCCACTGTGTTGTCAGAGTTTGGCTGAGTAGCTTGCAGGAAGTAGGACGAATGAGGAAAGGAGTGAATGAATGTAGATGCTGTAGTCATTGCAGGCACAAGCAAGTTTTCAGATTTGCTGGGCACTTCCAGAGTTTGGATGATAGAAGCAGATCTTACACACTGGTAAATTGGAAATGGGTTATTGCTATTCAAGGGTCTTTAGTTTTAGCCATGATTTTCTTGTCCTGAATATGATTCTTCTTAAAATAAACAGAATCTAGATGCTTGTGCCTCCTCCTTTAGTGACACTTATCTTTTATTGGGCACAGATAAACAGAAATAAAAGGTAGTCCTTTATTATTGAAATACATACCATGTAAGTGCACAGCAAAAATGGATTAAATGGACCTTTCTTCTCTTATCCCTCCCTCTTAATTTTAGATGTCAGTTTTTAAACTCATTTGTATCCAGTGCTTCCTCCTAGGCAGTTAACTATCCCACAGTTGTAGTCATCTCCACGCTGATGAGGCTGCAATCCATATCTTCCGCCCTGACCTGCACTAAGCTTTGGTCACTAAGCTCTTGCATTATCCACGGGCCAGCTCTCCTGAACTACCTTCAGTGTTGCCTCAACTTCTTTGTAATCCATCGGATTTCATCTTTATCTTCCCTAAAAGCCACAGTTCTGTCCAGGGCATCACCAACTCCCTAAATTCCTTAGATGATGTCTTGGTCCATTTGTGTTGCTATAAAGGAATATCTGGGGCTGGGCAAATTATGAAGAAAGAGACCTATTTGGCTTATGGCTCAGCAGGCTGTATGAGAAGCATGGTGCCAGCATCTGCTTGTGGTGAGGGTCCAGGCTGCTGTTTCGCTCATGGCAGAAGGCAAAGGGGAGCTGGTGTGCAGAGATCACAGGGCAAGAGCAGAAGCAAGAGAGGGGCAAGTTCCCAGACTCTTTTTAACAACCAGTTCTTATGGGAACCAAGAGCGAGGACTCACTCACTCCCTCAGTAGTACCAAGCCATTTATGAGGGATTCCCCCATGACCTAGACACCTCCCATTAGGCTTTATTTTCAACATTGGCAAGCAGATTTCAACATGAGGCTGAGGGGACAAACATCCAACCTTCCAATAGCAGATGATTAACCTCAAAATTATCGTTGATTTATCCTTCTCATTTACTCTCAATAGACAGCCTCTGAGATATCTCTTACGTTTGCCCCTTACTTCCATGCCCCTTCCCACCATCCCAGGCCTAGCCGTTATTGCCTCATACCTTGTCCCCAGCCATGGTTTCCTAACTGTTCTTCTTTCCAGCCATGTCCCCTCCATTCCACTGTTCTGCCGCCAAACTAACCTAAAATGGCCAGTTTCATAGTTTCACTCTCTGCTGATCAAATTTCCTGATTCTTTTTACCTATGTTTGTTTTGTGTCATCTTTACATTTTCTTATGCACAGTAAATACTTGCTGAATAAAAAGTACTAAGAGTGATTGAAATAAGGAAGTTCAGTCATGTGAATTCGCTGGAGCTATATTAACTATCCTTTGGCCTAGTATGTAGAAAATTAGCAGCTGATTCATGTCTCTATTTAAGGAATGGAGAACTTGGCCAGAAATATTTTTATATTGCAGCTGCAGATAAGACAAAGAGTTTTCATGTGAACCTCAATTTCCTTATCTTACAATAGAGAAAAATGCCACCTTTATCCTAGATTTGCTGGAAGTATTACATGTGATGTGTTAAGGCACCCAGCATGGGATATCCCATAGATGCAAAATGAATCCTACTTGAGTCTTAATACAAAAAGATTGAATAAATGAATTGGATGGCAAAATGAAATAATCATTTTATATAAATCACAATTTATAAAATTCAGATTCAACTAAAATTTGGCAGTAATTATGACCTCTGTGTCAGGTATGCTAACGCATATATCATCTTTCATGGATACTTGGAAGTAACTCTATGATATAGGTGGTCTTTTTTCAATGTACAGAGAAGTTTAGCTGAGAAAAGGGAAAATGCCTTACTCCAGGCTTATGGGTATATACTGGAATTAGGGTTTGTCCCTAAGATTTCTGGTTCCAAATATTTTTCTTTTACTTCTCTCTCTCTCTCTCCTCTTTTTTTTATGGAGTCTCACTCTGTCACCCAGGCTGGTACACTGGCACGGTCTCAGTTCACTGCAACCTCCACCTCCTAGGTTCGAGCAATTCTCCTGCCTCAGCCTCCCGAGTAGCTGGGGCTACAGGTATGCACCACCATGCCCTGCTAATTTTTGTATTTTCAATAGAGATGTAGTTTTACCATGTTGGCCAGGCTGGTCTTGAATTCCTGACCTCAATTGATCCTCCTGCCTCAGCCTCCCAAAGTTCTGGGATTACAGGCATGAGCCACTACCTCTAGCCTCTTTTGCTTTTTCTATGTACCATGCTCTCAAATGTTTTTCTTATCAGTTTTTTTTCACCTTTTAACATGAGCATTGTTAAAATGCTCATGACTTACGTTTTTACTCTCCCATTGAATTGCTTGGTTCACACTCTTATTTTCTATATGCTTATTTGAAAACCTTTGTTTCTATATTGGTATTCTTGGTGGTTTGAAGAGTCTCAAACATTGTCTCAGCAGCAGTATCATATCTGTTTGTAAGAGTTAAGGAAAGACTGTATTTTCAGCTTAGGAAACTGAAGGTAAGTAGCATCCATTCATTTCAACTGGCATCTGTTTCAATGACTCTGTTAATGCAAGTGGGTTGTAAAATGTCAGTGAGTATCTAGGGAATTGTTATAAGCTACAGGTAAGTGAATTTTCTACTTTTGAAATGGTTGTAGCCTGCATCATTTGCTGAGTTTCACTTTTTAATACATAGGAATACTGCAGAAATAACATTTTATGTATTTGACATTTTATGGAAAAAAATTTGCAAGTCACAAATAGCCCTCTTTCTTTCTTAATCTACCTGAAAATAACTACAATTAACTTTTGTTACATTGTTATCAGAAAGGGATAGTCAAATTAGCATTAAACAGATGTAAAGTCAACCTTCATATGGCAGCTATGTATATAAATTCTCTAGAAGACCGATCATGCTTAATGGATGAATTTTAGCTATCGATTTAAAATGTCTAATTACTTTAGCTCTTTGGCTTAATGTTGAAATGCCATATTGTTTATAGAAACAGCTTGCCTTCTCAACTAATATGATATGCATTGAAATTGTTCTATGTGCAACGTACCATGTTAGGTGCTGTGGAAAGGTGCAATTCCTGTACTCCAGAAGCTGACATTTCAGTTGAGAGATGTGTATAGCATCCTCACACTGTTCATATATGCTGGTCCCTCTGTTCGAAATGGGCTCCATCACTTTTTCCCCTCCTTTACCTGAGCAGCTTCTATATATATTTCTCAAGGCCTAGCTACACATTATCTTCTATTTTTAATTGATAAATAAAAATTATATATATTTATGGTATACAATGTGATATTTTGATGTATGTATATATTGTGGAATAATTAAACTAAGCTAATTAACTTACCTATCCCCTCATATACATATTTTTTTGTGGTGAGAATATTTAAAATCCCCCTTAGCAATTTTCTTTTTCTCTTTTTTTTGAGACAGAGTCTCACATTATCGTCCAGGCTGGAGAGCAATGGCACGATCTCAGCTCACTGCTACCTCCACTTCCCAGGTGCATGTGATTCTCCTGCCTCAACCTCCTAAATAGCTGAAATTACAGGTGCACGCCACCACGCTCAGCTAAGTTTTTGTATTTTTTTTCAGTAAAGACAGGGTTTCACTATGTTGGCCAGACTGGTCTCGAACTCCTGACCTTGTGATCCACCTGCCTTGGCCTTCCAAAGTGCTGGGATTACAGGTGTGAGCCACCATACCCAGCCTCCCTTAGCAATTGTCAAGGATATGGTACATTAACAATAGTCATCCTTTTGTACAATAGGTCTCTAGGAGTTATTTCTCCTGTAACTGAAATTTTGTATCTTATGACCAACATCTTCCCATTTTTTGTACCTCCCCCACATTACTCAACTACTCCTTGCCTCCATGAGTCAACTTTTTAAGATTTCACGTAAAAGTGAGATTATGGCCAGGCGCAGTGGCTCACACCTGTAAACCCAGCACTTTGGGAGGTGGAGATGGGCAGATCACCTGAGGTCAGGAGTTCGAGACCAGCCTGACTAACATGGAGAAACCCCATCTCTACTAAAAATACAAATTTAGCCAGGCATGGTGGTGCATGCCAGTAATCCCAGCTACTTGGGAGGCTGAGGCAGAAGACTCGCTTGAACCTGGGAGGTGGAAGTTGCAGTGAGCTGAGATGGTGACATTGTACTCCAGCCTGGGCAACAAGAGCAAAATTCCATCTCAAAAAAAAAAAAAGTGAGATTGTGCAGTATTTGTCTTTCTGTGCCTGGCTTATTTTACTTAGCATAATGTGCCCCTGATAAATCTATGATGTCACACATGAGGAAATTTCCTTCTTTTAAGGCTGAGTAATATTCCATTGTGTATATAGACCACATTTTCTTTCTTCATTCATCTGATGCTGGCTACTTAGGTTGATGCCACATCTTAGCTGTTGTGAATAATGCTGCAGTGAACGTGGGAATGCAGGTATCTGTTCTGAATTCATTTCCTTCGGGTATATGCCTCCACCATGCCTGGCACATTTCTCATTATGCCTTTGAGATTTGTGCAGTCCCTCTCCCTACCTGTCTCTCCACTCCCCATGTCTATGAATCTGAATCATTCTCCCAGAACCAAGAACAGAACCAACTACATAATTTGTAGGCCCTAGTGCAAAATAAAAATGTGGAGTCCTTTGTTTAAAAATTAAGAATTTTTAGACAGTGACAGTAGAGCATTAAAACAAATGTGGAGCCCTTCTGGGCACAGGCCTGTGTGAGACTGCACAGACCACTGGATTATATGGTAGTTCTATCTTTAATGTTTTGAGGAACCTCCATGTTCTTCCTAATGGCTGTACTAATTTGCATTGAATTGCCACCAACAGTGTACAAAGGTTTCCTTTTTTCTCCATATCATTGCCAATACTTACCTTCTGTCTTTTTGATAGTAGCCATCCTACCAGGTGTCAGGTGATATCTCATTGTGATTACAGCTATACTTCTTCTAAGATGCCTTCCTACCTGCCACCTTACTATCATATTTTTTTGGTACCTTATGCATCTTTCTGTCACAGAGTTTATCACAAGATACTATAATTGTTATGTTTGGTAACCTCCCTGATTGCAAACTTCCTGAATTTATAAGACCAAGTCTTCTAGGTTTGTTTTGAGTATCTGGTACATGGTATGATCCTAATAAGAGCTTGATGAATGAATAAAAATGCAACAAACTCATACAGATATATAGTCATATAATCATAAAAATTAGTTGACAAATGTGTCATGCAATAAATTTCAAGAATGTCTTATAAACAAGTGCTGTGGGCTTTAGTGGGAGAGGAAAGAATAGATTGGCGGTCAAGGAAAGATTCCTGGGCAGGCCAGCTTCATGAGCTTATGGCCCATGCAGTCTCACAGGGGCACCATACTTGGTTTAATGCTCTGCTGTGACTGTCTAAAATTCCTAATTTTTAAACAAAGGACTCCACATTTTTATTTTGCCCTGGGGCCCACAAATCATGTAGTTGGTTCTGTTCTTGGTTCTAGGAGAATGATTCAGATTTATAGACAAAGAGAGCGGGAAGACAGGCAGGGAGAGTGAGCACAGAAATCTCAAAGGCATAATGAGAAATGTACCAGGCTGCCAGAGGGTTGCTCTGAGGCTTGGAAGGTGGATTGAGACAGAGTTTGGATATTTTTCTAGCAGCAATGAGTAACTTCAGATACATAGAAAGTAGGAGAATGATGAGAGAAAACTGTAGCCTTAGGAAGAGCCATGTGGTGCTGCCATGTAGGATGGAGAGAGGAACAGTGAGGCAAAAAACAGGAAAATCAGGAAGCTAATCCAAATGTGGTAGTAAAGCAGAAATGGCAAAGAAAGAACAAAACCAGGAAATACTATGAGGGAAAAAATAAATGAAACTTTGACCACATGTGGGAATCGAAAAAGAAAGTAGGACTCAGGAGTACTCTGGACCATCCTTGGGGTGTAATCCACTCTTGGCAAAACGAGGGAAAGGATGGGCTTGGGGCAGCTTCTTTGTCAAAAGAATGATGAATTCAGTTTTGGACATTGGAGATTATTGGAATTTCAAAATAGGCTTGTTCATTTTTCACTTAAATATCAAAAATTGTTCATGGACAGGAGAAATTGGAAAAGGAAAGGATTGTTAACAGTGTCAAATATCCCATGAAAACAAGGATACTGAAGACTGATTAGAGTCCAGTTGCAGAAGAATGATGAGAACAGCAGTCCAACAGAGAGTCTATGGAAATGAGCAAAGGTAGCACTTCTTAAATTTATACTCCTCTTGTCCAATCCACTCCTCCTGAATTCCTCGTCTCATTGACTGTTACTACTCTCTACCACACAGTTTCCCAAACTCCTTCTACCGAATTCAATCTCTTTCTTCCTTCATAGTCAATCAGTCTTTTCTTCCCCTTTCTGCCTGTCAGGTGTCTCTGGAATTCACCCATGTGTCATTTTCCCACTGCCACCATCATCACCTTATGCCCTGTCAAGACAGAGGCCTTGGGGATGATTCAGTCTTAATTCTCCCCACTCTTGCTCTAGTTCTTGCTATCTTATTCTTCTCCCTGGAGTTAGGGGGGATTTTTCTAAAACTCAAGTCTAATTGTGTCACTTTCCATTTATGACTGTTAGGAATTTGTCCTACCAAAAATATTGAAGTTCTAAATCCAAAATGCCTAAGAATGTGACCTTATATAGAAATAGGGTCTTTGCAGATGACCAAGTTAAGATGAGATCATTAAGATGGGCCCTGATCCAATGTGACTGTCATTTTTTTAAAAAGGAGAAATTTAGACACAAATGTGTAGATAAAAGCAGAAATTGGGGTGATGCCTTTATAAGCCAAGGATGACAAATGTTGCCAGCAAACCCACTGAAAGCTGGAAGAGAGACATGGAACAGACTGTCTCTCACAACTCTCAGAAGGAACCAGTCCTACAACACTGCAGTTCCAGATTTTCAACCTCAGAACTGTGAGACAATTCATTTTTGTTATTTTAAACCACTCAGTTTTTGGTATGTTTTAAAAACAGCCCTAGGAAGTATTATAGATCCTAAAATGACTCCCCATTGCTGGCAGGGTGTGATGGTTAATTTTCTACGTGTCAACTTGACTGGGCCATGGAGTGCCCAGATATTTGGTCAAACATTATTCTGCGTGTTTTGGTGACAGTGTTTTGAGGTGATGTTCACATTTAACTTGGTAGACTGAGTTAAGCAGATGGCCCTCCCTAAGGGGGTAGGCCTCATCCAATCAGCTGAAGGTCTGAATAGAACAAAAAGATTGACTGTCCCTTGAGTCAGAGAGAATTCTTCCTGACTGACTGCCTTTGAGCTGAATGAGACTTTGGCTTTCTTCTCCCTTGGACTCAAACGGAAACACTGGCTCTTGTTGGGTCTCAAGCCTGACAGCCTTCAGGCTAGAACTACACTGGTTGTCCTGTGTCTCCAGCTTGCTGAATCATCATGAAGATCTTGGGACTTGTCAGCTTCCCTAATCACATGAACCAATTCCTGTAATAAATCTCTTTATATATACACATACTTGCATACATAAATACATACACACACACACACACACATTCTACTGTTCTGTTTCTCTGGAAAACTCTGATTAATACACAGATGAGAGCCCAGACTCCTTAATACAAGTTAAAAGTTCCACTATGACTTGGTTTCTGTAAAATCCTCCAGTTTTTCTCTTTCTCTGCGCTTTCCCTTAGCTTCACACTCTTGACCACAGTAGCATCCAACTTTGGTCATATTTTTGATGTACCTTGATTTCTCCCACCTGCGATCTTTCACACATGCCATCCCCTTATTCTTATTATAGTACATTTCCACCTTTCCTTTCCATGTCATTCTTCAAGTCTCAGCTTTGTTCTCTTCATTAATGTATTTAACAAACATTTTTGAAATGTTAGATACAGTATTTAGAAGTTAACAAAGCAAACACAGCCCTTGGCCTCATGGAATTCCTAGTAGGAGAGACCAATATCAAATGAGGCATTAGTATGTCAGAGGTGTCAGCAGTATGTGGGAGACCATGAAATAGGTGATAACAGTAGCCTTAACACATATGGAAAAGCTGAATTCCAAACCTATAGTGAGAGAAGCCAAAGAGAAGTAATTCAAATCCCACCATGGATGCTCAGAAAAGCTCAGAACTCTGAGACACCAGATACTTTTGAAGGCAGAGTACAAGAGGGACTTGAAAAATAGGAAGATTCATGGAAAATTTATATAAGAAACAGTAAGGCATTCCCCACCCTATCCCCACCCACATGTTGCTATATAAAATAAAAAAAGAAACATTCAGAAAAAAGAGTCTTTAGCTATTGCTATGGTTTGAATGTCTCCTCCAAAATTCATGTTGAAATTTAATTGCCATTGTGATAGTTAAGAGGTGGGGCCTTTAAGGGGTGATTGGCCATCAGGGCACTGCCCATGTAGAATTGATGCCATTATAAAAAGGCAAGTTTGGCCCAGTCTTGCTTTCTTGCCTTCTTGCCTTCTGCCATGGGATGAGGCAGCAAGAAGACTCTCTTAAGATGCTGGCACCTTCTATTGGACTTCCCAGCCTCCAGAACTGTGAACCAATCAATTTCTGTTTATTATAAGTTACCAAGTCTGAGATATTTTGTTATAGCAGTACAAAACAAACTAAGAGAGAAATTTTGAGATGATAGCAGAAATAAAATGTTCAATGGAAGTTTTGAAGAAAATGTAGAAAAATTCTCTCTGACGGTAGAATAGGAAGGCTAAGAGGCAGAAAATCGGAGGAAAGAAAGAAAATTAGAAGATTAATCCCAGAGGCATAACAGGCAAATAAATGTAATTCCAGGGAAATAGAGCATAGAAAACAGAAGAAAGGAAATGAGAGATGGAAAGAGAAAATATTTCCCAGAACTGAGAGACCTGAATTTCCCAATTAGAAAAGACCACTGAGTCCCTTGCACAGTAGATGAAAACAGACTTACACTAAAACAAATCATCAACAATTTTCAGAACACCAGGTATAAAAAAAATTCTAAAAATGTTCAGAAAGAAACCAAAAATGACATGCAAGGGACCATAAGTCAGAATGACATCAGCTGTCTCAACAGCAGCCCTGGAACCTAGAACACGCAGGAACGATCCCTTCCAAATTCTGAGAAAATAATTTCCAGTGTGGACTTCAAAGAATGGAGATAGTTTTCAACTATAAAACGTCTCAAATACTGTATGTCCCATATACTCTTTCTCAAGAATCTACTAGAGGTTGTGTTCATTACAACAAGGAAGTAGACTAAGAAAGTGGATGGTGCGTGGTCTAGAAACAAGAAATCCATCCTAGATGGGGAAGAAAGGGATCCCCAGAGTGATGAGGAAGGAAAGCTTCTAGATGGCAGCTGGGCAGCAGGACTGAACAGGAGGAAGGGCCTCTCTGAGGGGGAAACAAGGAATGGATTCATTCCTTGATGTTTTAAATTGTATTTTAGCTCTGTTAGAGAGTTTATACAGAATTAGTAATAAGTACATAAAAACCTACCATATCAAAAAAAGTTATAAATCATAATGCAAAATATTCCTAACTCAGTTACGAGTGTTTTGATAGTCATTATAAAAACTGAGTATTGATTTAACTAAAAGAACTAAACTGTTCTGGAGGATGATGAGAAGGTTAACATGTATATGTTGAACTGGGGAGATGTGAGAGGGCCAAATATCTCCCAAGTAGGAAGGAAAAAAATATGTATATATGTATGTGTGTATCTGAACCCAATCAAGATATAGCATAAGCATAGCATCTAGAAATATGGAACTAAATAACAGAAGAATTAGCTAAAACTGTTGAAAATACTTGTTTCTAGGGAATGGGAATCAGAGGTGAACGAGTGTGTCAGGAGACTGGTGTTTCATGAGAAGCCTTGAGATAATACTTGACTTCTAAAATTATATTCATGTATTACTTTGATTAATCAAGAAAATATATGTCCACACACAAAAAATGTACACAAATGTTAATTGCAGCATTATTTATAATATCAAATAGTAGAGAGCATCCAAATATCCATCAGCTGATAAACAGATAAAATGTGATATATTCATACAGTGGAATATCATTCATACAATGGAATATCATTCTTCTGTAAAAAGGAAGGAAGGCCAGGTGCAATGGCTCATGTTTGTAATCCCAGCACTTTGGGAGGCTGAGGCAGGAGAATCACCTGAGCCCAGGAGTTTGAGACCAGCCTGACTAACATGGCAATACCCTATCTCTACAAAATAAACAAACTTTTTTAAATTAGCCGGGTGTGGTGATGTGTGCCTGTAGTCCCAGCTATTCAGGAAGCTGAGGCGGGAGGATGGCTTGAGGGCAGGGGTTCAAGGCCTCAGCAAGCTATAATCACACCACTGCACTTCAACCTGGGCGACAGAGTGAGATCCTGTCTCAAAATAAATGAACAAATAATAAAATGAAGTACTGACATGCTACAATACGGATGGACCTTGAAAACATGCTAAGTGAAAGAAGTTAGTCACAAAAGAACATGTATTATGTGATTCCCTTTATATGAAAAGTCCAGAATAGGCAAACTTACAGAGATAGAAAATAAACTAGTTGTTGGCTATGGCTGGGGATTTGGGAGATGGGGGTGAATGGGGAGCAACCTCTAATGGGTAAAGAGTTTCTTTTGGGGATGATAAAGATGTCCTGGAATTATATAGTGTAATTATTGCACAACTCTTAAAATACAATAAACCACTGAATTGTACACTTTTTAAAGGTGAATTTTATGGTCTGTAAATCCTATTTCAGTGAAGCCATTACTTAAAAAATTAAAAATGTTAATAATCATACCTAATTCATAGAGTTGTTGTGAGGAATAAATAAAATAATGTATGTTAAGGGTCTAGTCCAGAGCCTGATGTAAATAGTAAAAGACTAGTTAACACTTATATAGGATTTGCTATGTGCCAGACACTCTTCTAAGTTCTCTCCATATGTCAATTCACTTAACCCTTGCAACAACTGATAAAATAGACACTGTTCTTATCCCCATTTTCTAGATGTGGAAACTGAGGCCAGTGCAAGTAAATAATTTGCCCAAGCTCACACAGCTAGTACAACAGTAGAGCTGGCCAAGCATCTTTACCCTTCACCACTTGCTGCTCCCTGTCTCTGCCTCCCGGGCCCCACGTCTGGGTTAGTGCTGTGTGTTCCCAGGGACACTGCCTTTCATCTGTTGTGGTTCCAAGTAGAGAATTCTTCACTTGCCTTGTTTCCCTTTTCTGTGTCTTCAACTACAGTGGACATGCTGCAATGGCAGGGATAGTGCCCATCTTAATTCGTCTTCCTTCCCTGCCCATCATATGTTGGGATGAGGGTGGGCTGTACAGTGAAACAAAGGTGTTTTTCTCTTTGTACAAATACCATGAATGCATGGAGAGGAAGTAGGGAGAGCTGAAGAGATTAGAATGCTAGAGAAACATAAGGTAATCGATGGAGCAAGGTATCTAAGGAAGTGGAAGATGAAGAGTGAGATAGTCATGAAACACTGACCTTGGGAAGAAAGAAGAATGCCACTTCTCTAAGACTGAAAGAGAGGAGGAAGAGATGGATATTGTGAGAGTAGAGGGAGGCTCATACCAGGCCACCTGGATCATCTCCATCAAGAAGAGGCAGCAGAAGAATCTTGGGTCAGGACAAAGAGTGGCCGGGTGGAGTGAAAGGCTGAGGCAAGAGGAGAGAGTTTAGAATAGATGCCCAACTTTTGGGGGTCTGTGATCTCTTTACTGATACAATGGACCCTTTTCCCAGAAAAAAAGTACAGACACACATAATTATCCATTGAGTTTTAGGGGTCTGTGGACCCCAGGTTGAGAATGCCTGTTCTCAAGAATTAATAAAATTGAATGAAAGTATTTCTGCCAAGTAATTTGAAGTCAAGCAGCTTGACTTTTTAGCATTCCAAGTTTGTGTTTCTGTGACTTTCCTCAGCAACATTCAGAGGCCTGAGAGTAGCAGGTGATCTGGTAACTGGGACTGAGGCCAAAGGCTTCAGGGCAGGAGAGGGCGGGATGAAGTCTGAGAGGGTGGTGGGGCTTAGAGAAAAGCAAAACCCAGGCCAGGGACAGGTGGCAGTGGAGGCTTACCACGGTGGGGTGAGACAGATCCACTCCGTGTGCAGCCCGTAAGGGGGCGCATTGTCTCTAGAGAAGGTAAAAATGGTAAGAAAAACTAAAGTCAGTCTTCTGTTTACTATTATGATGCGCAAGCAATTGTAAACACCAACAGCAATAAAATACTCCTCTCTGAAAAAGTCTTGGTCTAGGACCTAAGCAATTGCCTGAAACCGGGTAGACTTACAGCACTGAGAGGCAGATAAAGAGATTAAGACTGAGGGAGTAGGGCAGGGCTTGCAATGGTGCCGTCCAGGATGTGGCTGAGGGGGTGTGGGTGCCTGCTGTGAATGCTAGGGTAGAAGACGACTCTATTAACTGGGTGGCTGTAAGTGGCACCCAAGTCAATGCCTTTCGTTGTCTACAACCTAGACGTTTCCTGGAATCCTAAATCCTTTTCTTCACTTAACAGACATCACCTCTGCCCAAATCTGCAACTGCTTTGATATCACACTGGCTTTTTCACCTCTCTATTATAGATGGCATTTATTTACTTACATGTTTTTTCCCCACTAGACTGTACTCCTAGAGAGCAGCGATTGTGTCTTATTTATTTCTGAATCACCAGTTCAGACAGGCATGCAAACAGCCATTGAACCAGTGCACAAATATGTTTTGCTCTTCTTTATAGATTCCTCCAGTCTGAGATGACCGGACACCAATAGATACAGACTACTGCTGCTTTCCTTCTCCCAGGTAAAGGAATAAATATCTATTCCCCTTCATGAAGTGTTACTGTTGGACCTTTATGCCATCCTGAAATCACCAGGATATAGAACCAGATCAGGGAGGCCCAGAGTTACCACCCCTTGTATCTGTAAGACCATCAAGACACTATCTGTGGACTCCTGCTACAGGGCCCCGAATGATGACAGCATTTTGCTGCTTTTAGTGTGAGCAGTGCTCTAACAGCCATGCGTGGATGTTCCACTGGTGTCCTGAAAGAATCTAGGTGCTTCTTGAAAGCTCTCTGCAACTTATTAATTGGGAGTGATTATGCAATGGAGAAAACAGAGTCCCATCACCCCTCAGCCTTCCCTGGGAAATCACAAGAGGACTGATAGCTCTGTGTGAAGTGAACCGTTTCTAGAATCCCCACCGTCTCGCCCCGTTCTTCCACCCACTCGGTTCCCCAAGATCCTCCCTGTGGGCTTCTGACCAGTTGCCAAACCACTGGTCAATGAAGTAGATAAACCAGAAGAGTTTGGTTTAACATTTAAGGGCAGGAACAACTTTCTAGAGGAGAAATCAAAAAAGCAAAAGAAGTATAAGGGCAGCACTCCAACCAGTCAGAACACTTTGACCACCTGAGAGGCCGATGGTGCAGCAAACACAGACACATGTCGACTCTGGAGCAGACGCCTTCAGCGTAGCATCTGATGCTGTTTAAGATGCTGTTTCATCTTAAACAGCAGATCGACTACTGGAACCACACACAGTCTCTGGGCAATGTGGAAACATGCCTAATATTTAGTCAACATAACTCAGGGTGCCACAGTCTTCACAACTGTTGTGAGCACTTGAGGATGCTCCATTTGACGATAGGAATTTGCCCTTAAGCATCTGGGGTTTGGGTACAGAATAGAGCTTCCTCTACCCACCTGCTAATTTTATAAAATATGCATTCAAAAAAAAATATTGTAAGAAGGAATGAAGCTACCCATTTAAATATAGCAGCTGCCTGTGCAATCTACTGCTGCTCTTTATAGGAAACGCTTAAATAATTGAGATACTTAATTGGGTTAAAGAGATCCCTAGCACATAGATGTTCTATAAATAAAAGAATGAGTAAATAATCTAGTAACTTCCTTTTCATGTCCTTCCCTTAAAGAGATCATGCTGTTTTGTTTGCACCAATAAGACCACTGTTAGAGGACTCCAGAGAGATTCGATTTGAGGTGGGGCGGGGCTTTCCCAAGGAAGTCCCTTTTCATTTGTTTCAGGTGTACTGCCACCTTTTTCCTCAGCTCTTTCACTAAAAATGAATAATTTGTTGATCTTTACTGTAAGTAGGTAGGCACCTGGGCTTTGCTTTTGCAACTAGAGTCAAAGAAGTTAACAGGCTGACTTTGCCTTGCTCTCTAGAATCAGAAAGGTTTAAGTAGCCCAGGGACTCCTTGGAGGGAAGAGGAAGGGAGAGAGAAAAATGCTTCTAAAGAAGTGGGCAAAAGAGCGGGACCCTGTCTCAAAAAAAAAAAAAAGAGGAAGTGGTAGGAGGTATCTGAATTTCAGTGTGACCTGTTCTGTCAGGTGATTTTTGGTGGGGCGGGGACATGAAAAAAAAAAGTTAAAATGTCCTTATAAAGACAAAATCTTTTTCTTTCCTGGCTGATGATTTGTCATTCTAGTCACTTCCTGCCTTGTGACCACACACCCGGGCTTGACAAAGCTGTTCTGCAGATCAAAAAGAAGGGGTTCCTGGTCATATACCAGTACTACTGAGGACAGTTTTTTCCCTACAAGGTAAATTTTCTTCATGTGTTTTGCTGGTCTTAAGCGCTCATGATGCCCTTCGGCACTGTTTTTGTGGATTGTGTGGGTTTTGCCTTTAGGGGACTAGAGATCTGAGCATGTCACCTGAGACCTCTGTCATTCCTGCCACGGTCTAACTGCACAGGACATCTGCGGCCACCTTGCATGGCCATCCAAGATGGAGCCCCTCCACTCTCGGGGCTAGATTCTTCTCAACTTATCTGCAGTTATTACCTCTACCCAAAATTAAGGTTTCTTTTTCTTTTAAAACCAAACCACGTTCCGGTGTATTTCTATTGCTCTATTTCAGGAAGGCTATTTATTGTGATTTTATCTTCTTTAAAATGTTTTCAGGAAAGTGCGTGTTGATAATTTAGATTGTACTGCTTATCGGCCTAATGGGGGTAGGTTAATTTTAGTTCCTGCGGTTCTGTTTTTCTTAAAAAATGTCATTACAGTACTTTAGTGGATATGTTAGTATCTTGACTCATATGTTACTGAATGTGATACTGGTTATTTGAGTGATTCTGGCGCCAAGGGTTTTTAATGGGTGTGCTTTATAACTACGTGGAATTAGAGGTTTTCTCTTTTCCATTTGTTCTCTAAAAATGAAAGCAATTTGTGTAATGTTTAATTGTACTGTTTTTGTAGAATTGTCTAGATTATTTGTTATGCTTATGGTCATACCAATGAATAGTCACTCAAATTCTGGGAGAAAGGCAGAATATATCTATATATTATCTGTAATAGAAATTTTTAGACAGTGTATATGAGATATTTATTCCAGAAACTTTGCCCAAACATAGATTTTGAATCTTGTAGTATACACTTTTGTTTAATTACCACTATTATATAACACTAAGAACCATTGACAAATGATAACCATAAAAGTCATTGAGACTGGAAATGGATTCATGAATCAGAATATTTATCAAAACCTAACTTTTAATATAATATATTCATTTTAATATATTAATTAGCAACTTGTTTTCTAAAATTACTCTATCAGGATAACTTTTAGAAACACTATCAGTAAGCAAATAAAAGTCACTTATCTGCACACATCTTGATTTTGAATCAAGATATACATTTGTACATCTTTATGTTTGTATATCTTTACGTTTGCCTTAAGTTTCTATTTGTTTTCTATTAAGTATAATTGTTTAAAGAATGTCTCTGTAGACAAATTTGAATCATTTACCTGTAAGTGTGAATTTCTGGAAGTTGCAAAATGTGACCACCAAAATTACTTTGCACATCTCACATGAATAGTTTCAAACAAGCAAACGTGAAATTAAGAGGGACTTGAACCCCATAAAAGAACAGACTAAAAAACTGCTGTGTCTTACTTTAAGTAAAACTATTAATGATAATAAAATAAATTAAAATATGAAGGAATGTCAGTATTTTTCTTATATTTAAGAAGAAATAAAAAGGACTATAAGAAAGTTAATTCAAAATAAAAAGGTCCCCTGTTTAAAATTAAGTTTACGTGCTAAAGCACCAACCCCATATGTTACAAAGATATTCCTCTTCATTCTAGCTCACTCCCAGGAACATCAGGGGAAAAATCTTCCAGGTCTTGCCCTTTGAACAAGCATTGCTGTGGTGGGATAGAATTGGGCTTAGGAGGACATTTCCTTAGCAATCCCAGAGACGCTTTTCTTTGTAGCATTTAAATTTTTGTCTCTTTTTTAAATTATGCCTTTAAACAATTGGTAATTTGGGAAACAATTTCAATGCTTTAACTTCATTTATAATTCTATCTCTGAACTCTTTGGGGGAATAGAAGACAAACAAGTAAAGTCTCATTTGAATGTATCCATTTAACTTGGAGAGGACAAGAAAATTAATAACAGCAGTTAATAATTAGAAGCACATAGTGTAAGCAGCTACTCTGTATAAATCACCTGGTTTAATCCTCTCAACTACCTTTAGAGTTAAGGAATGGGCTAGATGGTTGAAGGAACTGGCCTTAGGTCCCTGGGCAGTTGGGGTGGGGGGCAGCAGATGGTCAGGATTTCAGGCTCCTACTGCCTGTATCTATTACAGATCCTCCCTTCCAGGCTAGCATACTTTTCCCAGAGGTAGGTGATTACAGTCTTTTGTTACTGAAGCTGGCTAAGGAGATCTTGGCACTTACAGTTTTAAGAGAGAGAGAGAGAATGAAAGAGAGAGAACAAGAGAAAGAAGAAAACACTTTGTAATAAATTTACATTTTTATTTTTATAAATAAGAGCTATCATTGAAGGTTTTATGTAATAATGGGATGAAGAAATAGTTTTAAAATTAAGGCATAATTTTACTAAAGAATTGTTTGCCTTTGCAAACTTGCCTCAGCCCACTTCCCCAACCTTATTTCTTGTCACTTCCTTCTGTTCAGCCTCCCACTACCCCATCCCCTCTTCCGCCTCTGCTAACCCACATTTTAATGTGCTAGACCACAAGCCACCAGAAAGTTCCATTCTCTTTTCTCTCCAACTGTTTCTTTAATTGTGTTCTTCTTTATTTTTAAAACTTCTGATCATTTCTCAAGGCTGACTTCAAGAAACAAACCCTTTTGGAGGCCTTCCCGTCTTCTCCCTGCCACCACTAAATGTTTCTTTGGTGTGCATTTGCTTAATGCTTTGATCTTAGAGTAAGTATAGCATCAATCATTTGTCTTATTTCAAGTCCTTATTTGCTGACAGACCTCAGCTCCTTTTCTGTCTTTCCTGGCACATAGTAGATGCTAATTGTATTTATTGAATGGAAAATTTGTCACAAGTTTTTTATTTCAGCTTCTTATATATGCATGAAAGACTTTGATTGTAGTTATTAACTTAATATTTACTGTTTCCATTTATTTCTATGAATGAAGATGCAACAATAATATAATATTTTGCATTCTACCATGCTTCAGCTTTGCCAAAGCCCTAGTCTCATTTTAGCTTCAAAGTATCATATGGATATTGACCTCAAGGAATTTTTTAAATTATACAATTACTACCAAACAGAGAAAATTAAAATCTCATTATTTTAATATAAATACATTAGTTGGGCCAAAACTTAGTTATCATTGACAATGACAAAGAACACAAGAACAGGTGTTAACTTTTACTTACTCACTTTGGATTATTCTCAGAAAATTCTCAAGTCAACTTCTCCTTGTTACCTAAAGAGTACAGGCCCTTCTGTGTATACAGGAGAGATGGCAAACACATTTTAAAATCAGGTTAGGTAAAATAAAATTAAGAAATCTGCTTATAAGATTATATTTACGAAGAGTCAAACATTTATAACATAAGATTATAAAGGCTTGGACTTTACGACTAATAGCAGGTTTTATATCAGAGTGACATTATTTCAGTTAATCTAATTTTCTTCCTGGTGTTTTTTTATCTGCAAGTTTCCCAACTTACAGGTATCAAATCAAATGATACTATTTCATTTGCATATTGAACACTGCAGAAATAAAAATGAGAATTAGAACCCATCAAAATATAAAACTAATCAGTGTCTGCAGATTTGAAGAGTTTCAGGTGTTCCTATTTTGCCAGATGGAAATGCACTTCTTGCTGGGGGCGGTGGCTCAAGCCTGTAATCCCAGCACTTTGGGAGGCCAAGGCGGGCGGATCATGAGGTCAGGAGATCGAGACCATCCTAGCTAACATGGTGAAACCCCATCTCTACTAAAATTACAAAAAATTAGCCAGACGTGGTGGAATGCAGCTGTAGTCCCAGCTACTCAGGAGGCTATGGCAGGAAAATCACTTGAACCTGGGAGGCAGAGGTTGCAGTGAGCCAAGATCACGCCACTGCACTCCAGCTTGTGAGAAAGAGCAAGATTCCAACTCAAAAAAAAAAAAAAAGTGTTGATGTTCCACAGTGTCTTCATTTTGAGGCTCCAAGAAGTCACCTCCTGATTAGATGTTGGTCTCCTGGGGGCAACTCCCTATTGCTGCTCTGGCCATGGTGCTCCCCAGATGCCATCTTCCAACTGCTTTCCTCAGTTCCCTTCTGATCCAACTTCCTGCCTTATACTATTGACTGTTCCTATTGTTTTGGTTTGTCAGTTCCAATGCTTACATCAGTCTGCCCAGAAATTGCATAACTGCTCCATCTTGTAAGATATTGGTGGGAGGAGTGAGAGGAGTTTCAGTTGATTGTCCTAATAATAACAGCTAATACTTGTATTGAATTGGGTGTTTTTCTAAGTGCTTTAATCCTATTAAAGTATGTAGTTGTCATACAGTTCTGTCAGGTAGTTTCTGGTGTCCTCTTCATGTTTGAAGGCAAGTTCATTCATTCATGTATTTTATTTAATTTTCTACAATTGGATCAATTTTTGTCTTAACTGTTGAATTTCAAGGCAACTTCCTGGAATAAACAGGTAGCAAATCATGGTGCTTATTTGTACCTAAGCCCTCAAGTTGAGCTCAAATAATCATAATTCCCCTCCCAAAAAATGCATCTATATGATAAATGCTTTTATTAAACAAACTATTCTGTGTTATCATATCATCATCATCCATAACATCATCAGTAGTCAGCCCCTGTGAACACTTGACTGAGTAGTTGGTTGTTACCAATTACAGGCCTCTACATGGGTCATAGAACATGATCTCCACCCTCAAAAACTTTAAAAGGTTCTTAGTCTTTAAAGTTTAGAATAATTTTATTCAAGTGGAATTCACATTTTCTAGTCCGCTGTGACTGATAGACATGAATAGATTAAACATTCTAGTATTTATACCCAACATACATATCTACGATTGTATAGTAATGGCCAAATATAGGTGTCCTAAAAACTAAGAATGAAAACTTGTTTTAAATGTTAGTGGAAGAAGAGAGGTAAAAGTGATCCACTTACTGAGTTTCAGTAAGATTTGCTCAATTTTAGAGCCATGGCTGTGTCAGCCCCACTTACAAGGAGGCTGTTTCTCAAAGATGGTCAGTTGTTCTTTCTGGCGGAAGGAAAAGCTATGTTAAATTGCGGAACTAGCAAAACCATAGTTCTGTGGTTGCAGCCTTGATTCTTGTTTCAGCATCGGTTACATGGACAGAAGGAGGGGGTCTCCTTTCCTCTCTCTTTCTCTCTCTCTCACACACACAGACCACAGAAACACACACATACACACTCCTTAACTGGATAAGCTAAAGTGGAAAAGAGATTATGTTCTCCATAGCAGAAAAGCCAACACCAAATTCAGCAGACAGGTTAATTCTGCATGTGAATTGCAATCTCCTAGATAATGTGCTTTCCTTTTTCTGGTTGCACTTTCTAGAGGGAAGTGAATTAATGGAACAATTACCTTGTATTTAAATAATACTTTGTATTTTGGTTGCTTAGTTTGGTAGTAGTCACTAAAATTTATCCAAGCTTTATATCCAAATGTATGAAGTAAAGGGATACACAAATGTTATTTGTATAAAATTTGCTTATTTTTTCTATTCCGCATTACTTAGGGAAAGTTTTAAATTAGAAGTGCATCTTTATTAACCTCAGGTGCAACTTTTTTTTCCAAAAAAACCTTTTTATAATAATTCATGAGATTATAATAGATGTGTGTGCATCCAATATAGCTTCTATCCTGAAAATGTTTCTTTAATTTTTTTTAATTTTTAAATTGACAAATAATAATTACATACATTTATGGAGTACCTAGTAATGTTTTCAATACATACAATGTCTAGTGATAAGATCAGGGTAATGAACATATCCATCATCTCAAACATTTTTTATTTCTTATGCTGGAAACACAATATGTATTTTAAAAATATATATATTGTTAACTACAGTCATCCAATAGTGCTATAGCACATGAGCGCCTTTCCTCCCGTCTAGCTGTAATTTTGTATCTAAACAAATCTCTCCTATCCTCCACCTTTCCCCTACCCTTCCCAGCCTCTAGCAATCTCAGGTGTAACTTTTAAAAAGTAGATCCTTTGTACCTCCTTGACATCATCGGCTCATATCACCCTCACCAGAAAGGCCAGCTTGAAAAAGAAGAGTAGGATATAAATTCCTTATGGAGAAAGCTAGGTAATAGGTGCAAAGTGGGAGTAAGGAAAAAAGAGAAGAGCATGCGTGCAGTTTCGCACTGTTGAGCACCCTTTCCTCATCTTAAAAATGCAAACTGAACTTCCCCCACTGTTTCTAATGCTTTATAAACAGTTTCAAAGTTTCCCCTTTGGAAAGGTGGAATATGGTGAGCACCTGGGAGACCTTTTACATTTTTTTCCTTCTCTTGTCATTCATGTTGGGACTGTCCATCAAAATATCATGAATTCTGTTTCTTTTCTGTGCCCACTGAAAATGATGGTTGTGATACTTTACCTATTTAGTGATGATCACACAGTTTTCCTCCTCACTCCATATCCACCCTTCTGTCACTGGACTCAATTCTTCCTCCAGTATCATATCTCCAATATTAGTTCTTTAAAGCTGAATGTCTGTAGCTCCCATGCACAAAAGAGGCAAATGTGACATAAAGAAAAGGGAGCAAAGGTAGAGACAAATTTGGATTTATATTCTGGCCTCTTCGTAAATGTGGAGCCTGGTCAAGTCTCTGGAGCCTCTGAAGTCCAGTTTCCTCCTCTATAAAATCTGGCAAGTGCTAGCTCCTTGCTAGGTGTGATCCGGGTTATTTTCCCCTTCCATTTTCCCATGTTGTTGTCTATATAGATATGGAGCATATCTGCTCCACACAGCATCACCACTGACTTACTGAGCCCCAGATACTTACATTATGCCAAGCGCTTGAAAGATTATTACTCTCTTATTTTCACAAATAGCTAGGTAAAGTTGTTTTTTAATTATATCTTTATTCCAGATGACCAAACTGAGGTTCAGGGAGGGTTGAGTGACTTGTCTAAGGCCACAGAATCAGTAACTGGCAGAGTCAAGATTCACACCTTGCCTCTCTCTCATTTTATGTTGGCAGTTTCTTAAAGGCATGAACCACATCTGTTTAAACTGTTTTGTATCTTCTAACATGATCCAGTAGTTGCTTCCTGATATGTCTAAATAAATCTTTTTGTAATTTAGTGATTATTGAATTATTATTTGTAATTCCACATTTTCTTTTTCTTTCTTTCCTTCTTTCTTTTTTTTTTTTTTTTTTTTGGAGACGTAGCTTTCGCTATTGTTGCCCAGGCGCAATCTCAGCTCACTACAACCTCCACCTACCAGGTTCAAGTGATTCTCCTGCCTCAGCCTCCCGAGTAGCTAGGATTACAGGCACATGCCACCACACCCAGATAATTTTTTTGTATTTTTAAACAGAGACAGGGTTTCACCATGTTGGCCAGGCTGGTCTTGAACTCCTGACCTCGGGTGATCTGCCCACCTCAGCCTCCCAAACTACTGGAATTACAGGCATGAGCCAGTGCACCAAGCCTTAATTCCACATTTTCTATAAGGAAGAGATCCCAACTCTCCTTTTGTTAGTTCTGCTGGTACACCAAACATATTTGAGAAATAAATATAAATGCTTGAGGATTTTATGATGGAAAGTCTTTAATACCTATGAAGATACTAGATTAGGCTATTCGGCCACTTAAAATTTTGATAAAAGAAATGTTACACATATTCCATTGTACGTTGGTATTGATAAATATTTACCAACTAAAGTGTAACTTTCAAAAAAATGAAGATAAAAAGATAGCCCATCAAATTAATACACATTTTCTGCCTCAATTTATCTGTAACTCCTCCTTTTAGTTTTTTTCTTCAAATGAGCTTGTGATTAGAGGTTCTAAAATAATAGCTCCAAGGAGCCTATTGAGAATGAGGTCGCATTATTAAAAATAAATAGAAGCTTCGATTATCATTGCTAGTAGACAAATGTCAGCTGCACATTGTCTTACTGTTTTCAGCTCAACCTACAAGGGTGAAAATGCGTGGAGGATTGGACAGTGGAGAAACAGGCAGAAGTGTAGTGCAGGATAACAGAATCAGTTCTGAGCATTGGTGCATCAACAGGGAGGAGACGTTGCCCAGTGATCCTCATTGCAGATGCCCAGAGATCTCTTCTCCTTTCATGGCTCATGGTGTATGTGGTTGTGTTTTTCTTAAGATTACTGTACATTTTTCCACTCTGGCCACACTTCCTCAACTGTTAGAAGGTACTTTCCACTGTCAGTATCTCAGGCAAGGCAAAGCCCGGAGCCCCTTCACCACTCAGGATGAGCTAATACCAATGCTGTTGGCTTTGGGTTGGTATCATCTACCAGTTCTTCAATAGCTGACTTCAAGGGCTCTGAATAAGAAATGTGGTACCAAAGCCAAAATAAGTCAGACCAAGAACATCAAACCATAGAGCATGGATGTGAGATCTAGATTTTCACACACACAAAAATGCATAGTATACACACAACTAAGTGTTGCTTTTAAGTTATGACTTCACAATATTTCCTACAATTTATAGTAGAAATTGGGGTTTGTTCTCCAAGATAATTTTGCAAAAGTTCCAGTTATTTTATATTTTCTTTTAACTTCCTCTTTTCCTTCCC
Organism: Plecturocebus donacophilus; assembly: GCA_004027715.1. NCBI lineage: Eukaryota > Metazoa > Chordata > Mammalia > Primates > Pitheciidae > Plecturocebus > Plecturocebus donacophilus. The sequence goes on along the minus strand of PVKP010005615.1, from coordinate 30,591 downwards.
TCTTCTTTCTTTCTTTCCTTCCTCCCGTCCTCTCTTCCTCCCTTCATTCACTAGGCACTGTTGTATATATTTTAAACACTCTGTCTCACTTAATCCTAATGCTGCCCTATGAAATGAACACTGTGATTGCATTATAAACACCCCTTCTTTACAGATGAAGAAACTGAGGCTTGGAAAATTTCAGTAACACATTCAAAGAGACGCAGCAAAAAATGGTTGAGTCAGAAAATTCAGCACTTCACCATACGACGTCACTGCCTAGTTCATTCATTTTTAAAACAATAGATAATGATCCTAATTTCGTAAAGGAAGAAAGGAGCATTCGCTTTTGGAATGCCTTTATATGGGCGTATCCCTGTATCCTAGATCCACACATCTAAGAAGTAAAGCACATTTCACAGACCGTGCATCTCAAGGGTTTTTAAATATAAAACTTTAGGTTTTTCAAATGCTAACTGGTTTGTGTTTTTCCCATGCATTGGCTAGATCAAACTAAGACTCCAGAGGTTCCACTTACTTCTCTTTTCGGACCTGTCACTGACTCACTTTGAGACTTTTGGGGAGTGACTTCACCCTCCAGGACCCCTATTTTCCCAATTCTATTGCGTTCAGTTCCCTCCTGTCTTTGTCGTATTTTCTAAATGGGAGACGATGACTAAGGAGAAAGCTTTGTGCGTACAAACAAACCAAAATCGTGTCTAGGCAGAATGATTTTGTTGTTTTCATTCACATTACCTGTGGCAAGTAGAGTATAACCTGCATCACTGAGGTTTTGCCTCTGGAAACGAGGCAAAATGAGTGAGAACGAGCACCACGGTGACCCACCTCCTCAACCTCTCGTCCTGGAGGTCTCTCCTCCTGCATCCTTTAGCTACACCCAACCTGCCAGTTTCCTCTGTGTGCTTTTGCTTTGCACTTTGCAGAGCTATTTTCTCTGCCTGGAACTTTCTATGTTGTCTGTTTGGAAAACTCCTTCTGGTTCCCTAAGACTTAGCTCAGTGGGCAACATCACCATCTCTGGAAAACCTTCTCATCCCTCCCAGGCAGAGTTAAATACAGTTGTCCTGTGGTATCCACAGGGCATCGGTTCCAGGACCCCCCTCGGCACTAAAATCCATACATTCTCAAGTCCCACAGTCAGCCCTGTGGCACCCGCATGTACCAAAAATTGGCCCTTGGTCTCCCTGGGTTTTGCATTCTGTGAATACTTGCATTTTCCTTACACATTTGGTTGCAGATGCTGAATCTGAGGGCAATGAGGGCTGACCCTATTGAAGAAAATTGCATATAATTGGACCCATATCATTCAAACCTGTGTTGTTCAGGGGTCCACTGCACTTCGTTCTCTGTGCTCTTGCAGCTCCATGCTAGTAATATCTTTAAAATATTCATATTAGTGTAGCCTTGCTTTTTCATGACTATTTTCCTTGACTGGACTGTGTGCCCCTCAGGAGCAAGGACTCTCTGCTGTTTATCTTGGTATCTCTAGTACCTACGACAAGGTAAGTGCTTTATTAAATGTGAGTGGATGACTGAGTTGTGGAGGCCACTGGCAGAAAGGACCCCTTTCTCCACCAGTGGCAGGGGGGGGCACAGGCAGAAAAGATCAAGCCGGGTTGTATTCTTGCTCTTCTTAATACTTCCTTTAAAGATGCTGAGAAACTGAAGAGAAGATGCATTTAGAACTTCCCTAAAGAACCTAGGAAGAGCCCCAGCCTTAAGCAAAATCTCGCAAAAATATGTGTATCCCTAATTAACATGAGGTCAGAGCTTTGACCTTTAAGGGTTTCTTTTTGAGTAACCCAAAGGATGGCAGGGAAACTCAAGGAGATACAGGAATCCAATAGCCAGAAATGATAGGAAAGGCAGGAGGCTCCCCCAGTTTATAGCTGTGTGACCCTGGGCCAGTTATTTAAACCTCAGTTTCCTCATCAATAAACTGGGAATCATAGTAATACCTTATAGGATTGTGTGAGAATTAAATGTGAATGCATATAAAATATTTAGCACTGAGTTAACCACTCAACATTAATGGCTATTATTATTGACCAACTGGTCTTCTCATCAGTTCTTTAGCTATTTGCCTTTTCTCTGGCTCCAAATAGATAGACTTTCTACAGAAAGAATGTGGACTAATACTCTTAGATGAATGAAGAAAAGACTGACCTTTAAGCAATCTCCTACTCCTCTGTTGAAATCTGGGTCAAATGTCACTTTCTCTAGGGAGGCCGCCTTTGGCTCTCCAGGGGATAGCTATATTTTCCCTCTTCCTGTGGATCTATAAAGTCCCCCTGTATTCTAGTGACTGTGGCTCTCTTCCCTACTCAGCAGACCAGAGCCACATCTCCGTGTTCTCAGCATCTCACACAGGACCTCGCACATAGTCAGTATTTCACAGATGTCTATTGAAGGAAGAAATTTACAAATGTTTGAATTTTTTTAGTGGCAGACATTTAGAATGATTGGAAGATGAATTTCATAGTCCAGATAGTGATATGCAAATGACATGCAGGTAAATGCTAGCACCTACTCCTAATTGTGCCAGCGTGCTCCTTGGTACACTGCATGTGTCCGTCCCAGGTGGGTTTGCCCTTCTTTCAGTCTCTGCTCTGTCTCCACAGTTCCTTTCCCTCGCACCTCAGCAGCACTCAGCTTAGAGGCAGGCCTTACAGAGTTGGATAGAGACCCACTGCCAAGCGTTACCAGCAGCCAGCAGGGTTATTACAACAGCACCGAGAAGCCCGGTCTCAGGATCTGCGATTTCAGACAGAAATGATTTTTGGCTAGCAAGGTAGGGCTAGGGAGCATACACAGGTGCCACCTCACAGACTACCTCGGGACAGCAGCTGCCCTTTAGACCCCAAATTAATTCACCGAAGTTGTCTTTCCAGCAAAGTGGTTTAATGTGAACTCAAATCATTCATTAGCCTTGTTTTAGGTGTTTGTACCTTTCGGTGGAAGGATGGGATTTTCTAAATGTATACACAAGATATTATTGTTAAACTCCTTAAAGAAGGTGATAGGAGACTTTTCAACTCCTGTATACCATTAGTTTATGGATTGGTTTGTTCATGTATACAGTTCATTTACTGAGGACCTCACATGTGCCAGACACTAAGCAGCACAGTGAGCTCCTAGTCTGCTGGGAGAGATGAATGGAAACAGGGTCCACACTACAGTGATCTGGAGCAAAGCTGAGGGGGAAGTGCTCACTGACTCTCCCCAGCCTCCAGGAGAACAAGATGCCTGAAACCACGATGACTGTTGAGATCAGTCTGAGGGTGTCATTTTAGTGTCGATCTGTGAATTTGGCTGTCTTGTCTTTTGAACATTTCGTCTCATGGTGAATTGTTTTAATGGGGTTTGCTCTTTGGTTGCTAAGGAAATTTGGAGGGCTTAATGCAAGGTCAAGAATCAATGTACAACAGTGTATGGTGGTGCACGCCTGTAGTCCTAGCTACTTGGTAGGCTGAGACAGGAGAGCGCTTGAGTCCAGGAGTTCTGGGCTGCAGTGTGCCGTGCCAGTTGGCTGTCAGCACTAAGTTTGGCATCAGTACAAGAGCAGGGGACCACCAGGTTGTTTAAGGAGGGGTGGGTGCAGTGGCTCACATCGGAAATGGAGCAGGTCAAAACTGTGCCGATCAGCAGTGGAATCACACCTGTGAATAGCCACTGCACTCCTGCCTGGGGAACATAGCGAGAGCTGTCTCTTTAAGGGAAAAAAAATAGAATAAATGTATAGATGAATGAAGGGGGAAAGAGTCATCATGACCTAGAAGATACCAATGTACACAATATTTGTATGTGATTTGGCACATGTTACTTGTAGCCTAAACCTGAACAGTGCTTTTGCCATACCTGGATAAATTCCCCTTCACGCACAAGAAACATTCATGAAATTCTACTCGTAAGACATCTGAAATCTTGGGGCATTATTCTTACTATATGTGGAGAAGGTCTTAATTAAAGAGAAGAGTTCTATCTTAGGGTTTAAAACATATTAAAGAGGAAAGAGGAGAAATAAGGGGGCTCGGACTCAGGTCCTAGGCACACCTCCAATAAGTTCTGCGATGTTGGGTATGTCCTTTAACTTGGGTGTCATTTCATGCCTCTGTGACAGGGGAGTGGCCAGTTAGATCATCTCTAAGATCCCTCCACCTCTACATTCTATGACTGCTATTCTTACTACATTCATTTTATAAGGAAAGAAAAGAAAACTATGAAAGATTTGGAAAATCAGCCCTAAAAAAGCAGGTTAAAAGAACAAAAGGAAACCAAAGCATGTGATGGAATTTTTATGAATTGAACAGCTCTTGTTATTTCCTCTGAGAATAGCCCAAGAAACAGAGACCTTTAACCGTATCAGAAAAGGTTTAGGTTACAAAGTCGGGATATCAGATACCAGAGAGGTTGTGGCATTTCCTTATTTGGATATTTTTAACAAAATAGTAGATGGCTCTCTTTCTGGGACAGTTTGAGCGCCGTCTTACCTAGAAACTAGGAGTGAACTGGATCTTAAGCTGTGTGTGGTGACGTCCCGTAAAACAGGTCTCACGTGCTGCTCTGTGCTGGGCAGTCCAGCAGCTAGGGAGCTGAGCAGCAAGCATCTGTCTGGGGCCAGTGAGGAGAATGCATCTAGACAGAGCTTTACGTGCTGCTGAGGTAAGAGCAGGAACGCAGCCCCCCAGCCCCCAGGAGCCAGGCTGGGCTGGGAGCTGCCTACTCCTCACTTGCTCCATTTCACAGGAGGCACCTCCGGTCCACATCTGCAGCTGCGATGGCGCCAGCACCTATTTCTCAGCTCATTCGTAATACTTTCTAATCTAGCTCTAACTTGTATGTATACTTGTCAGCTACTGCTTAGAATTTTGGAACTTTTAACATGGAAGGGACTCTGCTTCTCAGTTTACGATAGAGAAAACTGAGTCTCACAGAGGCAAGATGGAGCCTGAAGTTAACACAGACAGGAAGCAACCTAGGTCTCCTGACCGACGAGCTCGGCACTTTCTTCTATTTCCTGCCAGTTATTTCCATTTTGATTTCTTTGGAGATGTGCAAGTGTATTAATTATCTCAATATCTTAATTGCCTGTGCTGATTCAGGTATTTTATATTTTTATTTTTGATAAGCCTCTGTGCTAATTTCTTACACTTACCTAGTCTTATTTTTCCCTCAGAGCCCTGGGTTTAACCTTCTCACTTGTTCGTTTCTGATCTTCAGAACATTTTTCATAGCATTAACCATTGCACAGTAAAATAGCTGTAATCCATGTGCTTCATTTGAAACTTGGCATTTAACTGCGGGCCTCACGAAGCCCCAGTCTTTGTGTAACTCATGTTTGCTGCCCCTCTGCAACCTCCTTGCAGCCAGGGCAGTGCTTTGCCTAGAGACATACATGGAGTGAAAGAATGAATGAATGGCATTTGATAGGGAGGTAATAGTGTAATCATGGTTAAACAGCTAGCCCATAATAATATTCAACTTATCGAAAATATGCATTTGGGATACTCTAATAGCTGTAGAATTTCAAGATGTTAATACCAGGAGGATCACTGTCTGTAGCCCAGGAAAGGAGAGAGATGCTAAGGCACAGAAAGGGCTCTCCAAGCCCCAGCCTGGAGTATCCCCTTTTCTTGCAGGAGGCTCGTTCTGTGTCACACCCTTAGTGGGATTGGGCAACTTAGTAGAAAACAGAGGCATCAGCAATGTACTAAGGGAGAGAAGGCAAGAATGAGAACTCCTTAGCTGGTGACAGAGCCAGGCTCTGTACGATGTGCTACACAGCTTCAGAAGCCCCTCAGTGAAGTGGTCAAACCAGAGGCACCCAGAGCAATATGAGGTTGATGAGGTTTGGAGTAATCTGGCTTGCTAGCTTCCCACAGGTGTTTATGTAGCCTGAGATAACAGTCAGAGGAGAGCCACTGAGTCTATGCTCTGGATAGCCTATCCCCTACCTTCCACCCTGTGGCATTTACATCAGAGCCTGCAGAGAGAAGAATTCTGTACTCTGAAGCAGGCTTTGAGAGAATCCATGTATATGCAGGAAGAAAAAAATCTGGAGGAGATTCGGACTTCACAAAAGGATTCATAAGAGTTCCTTTAACTGGCCATCTGTATTTAAGGCCATTTATAGTTATTTGATTTCTTAAAAACAAAGTCATTTTAAAATTATATTTTCTGAATCATCCTTTATGTAAAAGTTAGGCATACCTGAATCCATAGAGATATGGTATCCCAAGAATATAGAGTAAATTACATATATTCTCAAAGTAAGAGCTCCTACAGTGGTCTACTTCATAAAATGAAGGGGACAGAATTAAGTAAAAGCAATATTTTCCTTAAGTAGATTAATCTTGATGGCTTTTAAAAAATGTCTGGGTATTTTATTTTGCTTCAGAGTCCTACATATTTTATTTTTCATTTCTTTAGTTGTCATAATCTAATGCTAAAACTTACAATATTAATGTTATTCTAGATGACATGTTTTGGATTACTCATTGTTCTTGAGATGTTTGGAAGTTGTGTATATATACATATATTTCCCCTCTGGAAATGTGCTGAAATTATTGAGGCAGAACGAGGAACTTGAGTCCTGAGTGTCCAGTTTTACTTTAATTACTGAATCAAGTTGCGGGAAAAGTGGGGCACATTCAAAAGAGTCCCTTGGCAATGTGATACCAGGTCACAGATGCCTCCCTGATCCTGGCAGGTTATATAATTGGGTATCAGTATATTGAATCAAAATACTGACTAGCCCAGCACTACCATCTTTCAGAACTGATTCCAGCCCACGAGCATCTCTCTCTAGACGGGTCACCTTTTCCCAAGCCTTTCTGCTTCTTTTGATTCTCAGTTATGAAACTCCTCAGCGAAAATTCTCTTTACATTTTTACATTTACTTTAGGCGATGTTTTTTCTTCTGTAAATTCTGCAGCACTGTGTTCAATAGTAAACTCCCACCAATTGTTTCTATATTCACACGTCAGGGAACTTCAGTTGAGATACTTTCATGATAGCTCATTCTCAGAAATTCCCTTTGCTTCTGACTTGGGAAATACCAGCCCCCATTAAGCAGAACCTCAAAACTCACTGACTTAAAAAATGAACAGGCTTTGTGGCTTTTGCAGTTTGGGGTGGGGCTATTTCATTTTCATATGGTTTTAAAAACAATATAATTTTTAAAAATGAACAACCAATGCTTTTTTTTTGGCCAGTGTCTTCAGATTCTACAAGTATTGATTTACGAAATTGAAGTGTTCACACACACACACAAGCTAGCAGCCCACACATGACCTCAATGAATGATCCGTCTTCTTATAACAGATTTTTGATTTGGGCAATAATTCAGAAGGGGAGTTCCAGAGTTGACTACAGATTTGCAAAAGATCTGAAAAATGGTCTGTGGCAGGGCATATTTAGATGATGTAGTCACTAAAAAGGCCCATACTCAACGCAGGAGCAGTTGGGCAGAGCTGAAGAAACCACTCACTTATGTCTTGGAAGATACATGCTTTCTTCAGCCCCTTCTTTTAAGCTCCTGATGTCTCAGCATGCCCGTTACTGCAGCAATGTCTCTATATTTTGCTGCCTATATGGTGCCAGTAATTTGCAAACTAAAGCCATCACCAATTAATCTTACTTATATGACTTATTAACTTATTATATAAAATTAATACTTATATGACATTAATATACATATTTGAAAATAACCCATATTTTCAAATATGCATGAATTAAAATGGGTGCATTTTTTTTCAGGAAAACACATTCATGGACTATGTAAAATACCTAATATTTGATTCCAACATCAGCGGTGCCTTTTTTTGTTTTGTTTTTTGTTTTTGAGATGGGGGTCTCACTCTGTCACCCAGGTTGGAGTACAGTGGTATAATGTCAGTTCACTGCAACCTCTACATCTCAGGTTCAAGTGATCCTCCTACCTCAGCCTCCCGAGCAGCTGGGATCGCAAGCATGCACCACTATACCTGGCTAATTTTTGTATTTTTGGTAGAGATGGGATTTCACCATGTTGCTCAGCCTGGTCTTGAACACCTGAGCTCAAAGGGATCTGCCCACCTCGTCCTCCCAACATGCTGGGATTGCAGGTGTGAGCCACCATACCTGGCCCAATGTCTTTCTTAGAAATGATCTGGTCTGCCTGTTTTACCTTAATTACGTCCTTTTCCTGCTGCTCTGCTTTGTGAAGTTGCTGCCATTTGCACATTCAGTTCAATTACTTAAAAGTCTGCTCAGTTATGGACCTTAGGGGCCCTTTTAGTGGTAACTCCATCCTTTTCCTGCTCTGCTCGTCAACACCTGCATTTCCAACTCCAGCCTGGCATTGCCTTGAGAATCTGTACATGGATGAAACGTTTCTCTCACTGAACCTTCAGTTTCCTTATCCATAAAATGAGGGCATTGTAATAAATTATTTATGAGGTTCCTTCTGTCTTCAAAAGTTAGGTTGTGTTTCCAGGATATGCTGCTCATGCTGATGGTAAAAGGGACTCTCTCCAGGTATCTATTCATGTTTCTGCCCAACAACAACAAACAGTATCACAGCAATGTCATTTGCTGATTATCCCTTCTCCACGTTACCTTTTAAACTAAGTCAATCCACTTCTCTTTTGCATTTGCTGTTAAACCACTAACGGGTTTTGGGTTTTTAAAATATGAAGGTGTTCTCACTTTTGGCTTCTCTGAGTTGATCTTCTCCACTCATAAATCTCTTAGAAAAATATTGTTACAGTTGCTGAAGGCTTTCATCTTGACCTACCTGCTGTGGTTTAAAAACAATGATTTTAAAATAATATGTAATTTTTATGTCTTCTAAATGAAGGGGCCATTGCAATTTTTATGGTAAAATAATTTCCCATTATACCATGATCTTTAGCTATTTTTTAGGTTTCTGTTTTTGCCCAACACTATAATTGTGTTGCTTCTTTCTTGGCCTACTTGTGGCATTTAGAGTGCAGTCTTGTCCCCTGCTTCTACTTAGGTTTATCACTAGCTGCTGATCGTGCTCTAAAATCTAACATTCTTGTGTCAAGGGCTGGGGCCAGGTTTGGATTCAGAGATCTTGTCTATCCTCCTCAACTTTGACATTGTTTCACACTTTCAGGATAACTAACTAGGTCAATATAGACATGCTGACCTAAAATGAAGCACAGCGCCTGGCTTATAGTAGGCATTCATAAAATATATGTTAAATGAATGAATTTATCTCATAATCCTATAAACACATGAACCAAGAGGTGCTAAGACATTTAAAAACATGAAGGTCTAGCCAGCCGGAGAGCCCGCCAGCCTCCTATTCATGCATATGTGGATATGGTAGAGGGTATAAAAGAGAATCAAGCCAAGTTAGCCATAAGTATTTAGCAAAGTATATTAATGCAAAGTTATATAGGAATGCAAAAGCTTTCTACTAGAATGCCTGGACAAGCTCGCTGTATTGTAGTTTCAAAAATCTCTCATTGGGCTATCCATAGTTCATATACTTAATAAATCATTGCTGAGTGAATAAATGGATGGATGGGATGTGTGTCTAACAGGAACATGAAGTCAGAGAACCTGAGTAGACAGCCTGGGTGAGGAGAGAAGACTTGAGGATTGGAGTCTTGGCTGCTTCTCTACCCAGCTGTGTGACTTGAGATCTGTATCTTAACTTCTCTAAACTTCTATTTTCTGATCTATACAATGAGAATATACATACCTATGTCATCAGACTACATTGAAGGACACTGTAAGAAACACAAAACCTGTGTTTACCCCATCCCACCAATGGCCTCTTCTTAAAGCCTGGGTGAAGATTTTGCTGTCAGACATCAGATCTGCTGCCCTTGTATAATTGATGATACTTCCCTTTTTGCCTTAGCTTCTAGAGAACCTGGAGCTAGATTTTCAGCCTACTTGTAGCAAAACATGCAAGGTCTTAGGCATGTATTTTAAATATTAGAGTTCCTCCTTACCATCATCTTGTTTCAGTTACACTTTCTTATCAATTACATCATTTAGTTGGTTTAACTCTGAGGTTTGGATAATCTTTGTAACTTAGCTCAAGTTATTTTTGGAAAAAGGTATTCTGAAAAGGGAGAAAGGAAGGAAGGAAGAATGAAAGAAAAAAGGAAGAAGGGGAGAGAGAGAAAGAGAAGAAAGCCAGATAGCCAGTGCCTGTCTCTTAGGGTTATTGTGATGTGTAACTGAGATTGTGTTTTTAATACAATTAAGCCCTCAACAGTTTCTGTTGTCCTTGAAAAGATCCAGTGGACCAATACCTTCTTAGATACGTAAGCCAAATCATAATAAACTAAAATTTTTATTGATAACAAAAATGCATTTTTTGATGAATACATTTAAATTTAAATGAATACATATATAATTTTCAAATTATGTTCCCTGGAGTTCCCACAAGTGAAGGAGACAAGAAGACAAGATAGCAGGGGTAGGGGACATTTGGCTTTTTTCAACTAAAGACTCTCAGAGTTGTCATTTTTGTTTGTTTGCTTTCATTTACATGTAAGGTTTCTGTCAACAAAGGGTTGTGTGGTGAAATGAAAGTTTGAAACCACTGATACCTGTATGTGGCAGGATAATTTGGTGGATAATGGATATGGATTTGCAAAATTGAGTGTAATGCATTTTTGGCCTACAAGTTTCAATGTTAAGACTGTTTTCTGTTTGGTGTGGATGTTGGTTGCCATCCAGAACAAATACAGCACTGCAGAATAATATGAAAATATAAAATACTTAAAACAACATCCTGTCACAAATGTATTTTCAAAAATCGATAACTTCCCTGAACTATCCAAAATATAAATATGCTTAGAAACTCCCCATCCCCCACACTCCCACCCCACTTATCCCCTCTGCGCCAGTAAGTGCAGCAAGCTTCAGTGGATCTCCGATTTGAAACATGCTGGTGTGGGTTAGGTAGGGGTATGGAGATTATCATCCATTTTCTGTTTTATTTTCTTCCTGCCCACTAGAGGGCAGCAGTAATGCACAGGAAAAGGGAAATTACTCAAGCACTTTCTCAGCAAGACTAGCCTTTCTGAGAAGAAAACACCTACAAAGCGCCTCAAATTCCCACAGCTGAATTATAAGAATGTCAGCTTCCCTTTGTTCATCCCTAAATAATACTGAGAATTTTGATTAACTTCCTTTGAAGTTATAAAATGTATCTGTTCACTTACAGTCAAACATACTAATGTTAAATAGGAACATGAAGATACCTCTTTAAAAAAGACATTTACGTAAAAGTTAAGTTTTAGTTGCCTATTGCTGTATAACTACTCTAAAACATAGCGATTTAAGACATCACTCGTTTTATCATCTCTGTTCTTTTGGCTGACTGAGTGCAGTTGGGCGATTCTTCTGCTTAATATGATGTTGGCTGGGAATGTGGTCATCTAGAAGTTCAAATGGGTCAGAAGGCCCAAAATGGCCCTCTCAGGTGGTTGGCATGGATGCTGGCTGTCAGATGGGGTCTCAGCAGGGATGTTAACCAAAGCACCCAGTTCTCCTTCACTGGCTTCTTTATGGTGGCTTGAATGTCTCATGGCATGGCAATTGGAGTACCAGGAGGGAACATCTTAAGAATGAGCATTCCAGAAGGAAGGAAGCAGAAGTTGCCAGCCCCAGACATCATTTCTACACCCTCTAATGGTCAAAGCAGTAACAAAATGAGCCCAGATTCTAGGGGAGGGAAATAAGCTCTACTTCTTGATGGGAGGAGCATTCTGTATTGCCCAGGAGGGAAGAAATTGTTGAGAGCCATCCTTGGAGACCACCACACAGAGGGTTGAGAAAAAGTGTATTTCTGGCTTACATTTTGAAAAGATAGTTCTAAATCATGAAGGATGCAGAAGAGTATTTCTTCATGTAATAAATGGGAATTGCTTCTTAATGTGGTATTTCAGAATTGAGATGCACAAAAGTTATCTTTTATGTTCTTCTTCTCTCCAGATCTGTTACCTAAAGCAGTAAAAAATGGCCAGAGGATCGGTGTCTGATGAGGAAATGATGGAGCTCAGAGAAGCTTTTGCCAAAGTTGGTAAGTAGACCTGTACCCCAAATTGCATCATTCTCTTCTTCACTGAGTAGCTTCAGGGTAGATTCAATGAAATGGGAACATAAGCCACATTGCAGAGGGGACAAGAAACCAGTAGTGTTGGTTTAGAAGAGCTGGGAGGACTTATGTTTGAAAGATACACTTCAAGAAAATGACTTTCTCTATCAAAACATGGAATATGAACTCTACTCTTCCGTAGTTTTTTTCCTGGAAATGGTTCATAAGTCTCATCTTTTATATCTTATCTTCTTTTTTGCTGTTTCCTTGATTTAAATACCATTACATGCTTTCTCTTACTCTTTATCACTAAACCTGTGGTTTCCTTAAGAGTTTCTATAAGAGTTCTTTGTGGAAACAGAGGTACCTTATAGAAATTTTTACTCTTTTACTGTGGATGTTGAAAGTAATGCTAGTGCTCCTATTCAATAGCAACAGGCATCTTGTGAGATTCTGACTGTTCCATGGATCACACCTTGATGCCTGAATGATAGCCTCTCTCATCCCTTCACCTTCCATCCAGTCTTCCCCTACCTCTCCAAAAGTTGTTGCCTGAATTGTCCTGAAGCTTTAGTATATTGTGTGCATTACAGATACTGATGGCAATGGATACATCAGCTTCAATGAGTTGAATGACTTGTTCAAGGCTGCTTGCTTGCCTTTGCCTGGGTACAGAGTAAGAGAAATTACAGAAAACCTGATGGCTACAGGTGATCTGGACCAAGATGGAAGGATCAGCTTTGACGAGTTTATCAAGGTGAGTACCATGCAGAATACAAGGAGACACATTTGAAACTTAGAACTTGAATTCCGTTTTTAAAAATATCTGGACAGACATTCCTTCCCTCCTTGCTTCAACATTACACACTCTTTCCTTTGTGATTTTCTTGATCACTGTTTGGGTTTCTAAAGATACATTATATTTTTACAGATTTTCCATGGCCTAAAAAGTACAGATGTTGCCAAGACCTTTAGAAAAGCAATCAATAAGAAGGAAGGGATTTGTGCGATTGGTGGTACCTCAGAGCAGTCTAGTGTTGGCACCCAACACTCCTATTCAGGTAGGCTCAACTCATGGGTGGGAGCAGAGGTGGAGAGCATATTTGGATCATCAACAGAGCTAGAGGGCAGCGTGGAGAAAGGATCATCATTTTCAGGATCACAGATTCTAAACTTGGTATTCAAACCTAAGGGATGTAATGTAAACAAAGAAGCAAACACAACTTTATGGATGACTCCCTATTTTCCTGTTACTAAATGGGTCAGTTCCAGGTGCATATTATAGAAGCAGTGCTAGCTCTGGATAGGGTCCAATACCAAATGGCTTTATCAGCATTTAAACAATCATTAAAGGCTGCCCAAATTCCTTTCTAAATCTTATGGACAAAATTAGTTACTCAAGCTTCTTTCTTTAAACTTCATGATAATTTTTAATACCTGCTCAGTGATCAAAGAATTATGTTTACATTGATTTGGAAGAAATTTGTATATTTATTCTGAAGGCTGCCATCCAACAGCCATAATGGAAGCTTCCAACAGGCCAAACAGTATATAGCATTGCAACATTTCCAGAAATGAGTTCCTCAAAACAGTAGTTGATCTTAAAGATAAGTTCATGATTAAATACCATCTGTAGTTGCTAAGACAACGTTTGGTTTTTCGTTTTTAAATACAGGAATTTTGAGAACGTTTACTGGGTCAAATGTGCATTATGAATCTTCAAGACAGAGATATATTACACAGTGTTTCCCAAACTTTTATGACTCAGGATTTCTCTGAGGGACACTATTGTTTTCCAAGACAGACAGTTTGGGAAACACAGTGGTAGGCTCTAAAGACATAACTTGAGGTTTTATTCAGAAATCTAAAAATCACGTTCTGGCAGTTTTACTGATATGAAAAAAGATTATATCCAAATGATTTTATTTAATAGCAATTTAATTATAATTTTATAAAAAAAACTCAGAGATACTATAAGGATTGTCCACAGTGATCCAACATTTAAACCAGCAGAGCTAAAAGCAGAATCCTGAGTTTGGTCCTCATTGAGTTTGGTATTCATTACAACACATTTGTATTTATATGTGTATATATATGTATAGATGCACATATAAATATTTTTATTATTTATGTAATTATATATAGAAAATAAACGTGTATATATTTGCTTCTAAATGTAAATGTATATCTGCATTATACATATATATAGAAATAGAGAGAGAGATAGTTTTTAAATCTGTTTGCTGTATGTTTTATGCTTGGAGTGAACATAGATTCAATGCCTATTTCCCAAGTATCTGAGATTTTAAAACCTTAATAAATATGAGATAATAAGATGATGGACTGAATAAACTCATATTGCCTTTCTGCTGGGGATGAGAATTTAAGATCCACATGCATCATTTTGTTTATAATAGAGTTTCACTTTGCAAATGAGTCACTTTAATCATTTACTTGCAGAGGAAGAAAAGTATGCCTTTGTCAACTGGATAAACAAAGCCCTGGAAAATGACCCTGATTGTCGGCATGTCATCCCAATGAATCCAAACACGAATGATCTCTTTAATGCTGTTGGAGACGGCATTGTCCTTTGGTAAATAATGCTTCTTTCTTGGTTTCCAAAGAATTGCCCATTTTCTAGACCATCAACAATTCATCGTATTTGTCCTAGGCCAACTTCCTTTGGGGCTCAGCTGCACCTAGAAGGCTTCTCTGGACTTTCACTTGCCCAGGTCCAGGACAGCAAACAAATTTTAAAAACGGTTTATAATAAGATATGTAAAACTGCTATTGCTTGAGTGGAGAGGAGTGATACACATTATAGAGATAAACAGGGAAGGTATAGTAATACCAAGTCAAAAGCATTTGACGTCTGATCAATATTTAGGTAATTAAGTGGAGGAAATTTATAAAGTACTGATTAAATGATAACTATAGAAGGACATTACAAAGTTTGTGATGACAAGTTAAAAGTATAAAGTTTGATCAGGCATCAGATAGAAATGTAGACATTATATAAGCTCAGAAGTCCATAGATAGTCTTTTATATAATGGGGACAATTTTCCTGGCTGTATATATATTTGGAATATACGCTGCTTGGCTTCATCTGAGCATGGCTCACCATGAAAGCAGACAGGACTGATAATAGCAGCAGCTTGATTGGAGCACTCTAATGCAAACTGTAGTCCTGAAGCAAAGAAACCTTTGAGTGGTACACAGAAATCTACAACTCAAACACTGAGGACACATGGAAAACGCGGAATGCCTTCTATCCACAGGAGGCCTCTAAATGCGGTGCTGGTCAATGCTGCGTGACGTCTTTGAAAATGCCTCTGTAGCTCTTGCTTCAGCAGGTTCTCTGTCATCGCAGGCTATGCTGGAAGTGAGGTGGCTTGAGGTGCTCAATGTGTGGGGGCCTCAGGAGTTAAAGGATGGATGGGCAAGGCATTGAGCCTTTTCCTCTGCTCTGATCAGAGCAATTCTGCTTTTGATATTTTATTTGAGTTTGTCCTGAGAATTCATTTTTAAAAGATTCAACTGCTATAAAAGATCAAAATTCTAGCTTTTAGGTTGTCACTAAGTCTTTCCTCAGCCTCCTAGTTTTACCTTCTAAGATCTCTGTGACTCATTGGCACCAGCCTAGGGCACTGAGAAGGATTTAAAAATATTATCTATGATTAGCTGAAGATATAAAGTTTGATCCAGTGTGAAATAGAAATGTAGACATTATACCAGCTCAGAATTGTATAGATAGTCTTTTATATAATGGGAACAATTTTCATGGCTAAGAAAATAAAGTACTTATGAAAGAATTACTTTGGTTATCCACCCAGAATTTCCTAATGTGCTAAGAAAATCAGGATAATTTTGCAGTTGTTTAGGTGAGAGAATGAAGTGGGGTCCTCATTTCCAACCTCAACATATTAATATGACTTCAAGAGTATTAACCTTTCCCACAGAAAGTTTGAGTCTAGTCAAATAGCATAACCAATTTTCTATCTAATCAGCACATTCTGTTGCTGTCTTCTTTGATTATGGTACTGCTAGAATTTAAATTCAATGTTACTGGGCTCTGTTATTCAGAAGACTGCTTTCTTTAATTGTTTCTCTTTCAGTAAAATGATCAACCTATCAGTGCCAGACACAATTGATGAAAGAACAATCAACAAAAAGAAGCTCACCCCTTTCACCATTCAGGTATGTCTTCCCACCGTTACCATAATACAGGATTTGTTTGGCGTCAGTGAGCGCCATAACTGCTGAGTCAGCCTTTTTCAGCGGCTCAGACCTCATTACCAAAACCCAGGCTTTGGGCTGGTGACTTGTCGTACTTTAGGGATAAAGGGATGCATTTCTGAGCAGCACGGGAGAGAGAGGGGTGGAGTGGTAGCAGCTGGGGGTTTGTGTGTTTGTTTTGGCCACTTAGGAATAAAATTCACTTTGGCTAAAGTTTTAACTCAAGCTTTCCTTAGCAATTTATCTTTGATTGGATGCCAAATACTTAGCATTTTAGCTGAAAATTATCATAAGCCTTTCTAAGAAGTGAGGGGATAAAAAACGGGAAGTACTCTGGCAGCCTTCATAGTAATACTGGCCGCAGCCACAAGTGTAGTAAATATAACTTGCTTTTATTCCATCAGTTTGTTGATTAACTGGAATGGTAACCAGCAGTAAGTGTATTTCTGTGTTATGGTCCAATATTTTAACAGTGTTGTAATTCTCTTGCTAAGAAACCATATCTAACTTCTTAAATCATGAACAATACATTATCTCCTGTGTGGATTTAAGCAACCTTATGTACTTTAAAAATGGAAATGGTAACTAAATTGAGAACAATGATTAAACACATATGAAAGCACTTAATGTTAAATTTACTCATACTCTTGACCATCTATAGAAACAGCATTTTTCACTTATCATTTGAGCACTAGAACAAGAACCCACTTTTCTTCTGATAGTTCTTTTCCTAATTCATGGCAGCCTCTGCTTTGTTTTTAATTTGTCCATTAAAACAATTTCTATACATCTCTGACACTGATATCTCTTCCTTTTGAAACCCAAGAATAGTACATAGAGAGTCTGGACTGAAAACTTCCTTGACTCTATACTGACTATATGTGAGTTACGTCACCTGCATTGTTGTTAGTCATGAGAACATAGAATCTGTGAGTGTGTTTGTATACTCAGGTTCCCTAGTTATTATAGATACTCAACAAATCGACCTAGTAAAAATCATACCACCTTTTCCAGAAATTTTAATTGTATCTTTTTTCTTTTTCTTTCTTTTTTTTTTTTTTTTGTTTTGTTTTGTTGTTGTTTACAAGATGGAGTTTTACACTTGTCGCCCAGGAGTCTCACACTGTAGCCTGGGCTGGAGTGCAATGGCGCGATCATGGCTTACTGCAACCTCTGCCTCCTGGGTACAAGTGATTCTCCTGCCTCCGCCTTCCTAGTAGCTGGGGTTACAGGCATCTGCCACTATGCCCAGCTAATTTTTGTATTTTTAGTAGAGATGGGGTTTCACCATGTTGGTGAGGCTGGTCTCAAATTCCTGACCCAGGTGATCCACCCACCTTGGCCTCCCAAATGCTGGGGTTACAGGCAAGAGCCACCATGCCAGGCCTTTTTCATTTTCTTAACACCCAATCTGCAAGTCAAAAAGCTCTTCTGCCACTCTCTTTTATAATCTTGATTTACATCAACAGTTGTCTTATCAATGATGGCCAGTGACAGGACAATGAATTCCTCAAAGGTGCCCCTTTATTTTTGGCCAGTAGAGATGTGTGTGTCAGCTTCATCACAGAGCAATAGGAAAAATTTAGGACTCATTAGTCTCCTGCCAACCAGAATGAGCCTTCAGCTACGGAACTGGTTTGATTGAATGGACCACTGCATGAGCTCAGTGTCTGGGTTCCTGAGTTTTCTCTTCTGGTTTGAGTCACTGTTTTTTCTCAATGTTAAAATGAGTGAAACCAAGACTCTGAACCTGTGACCTTTGCAGAAGGAAAACATTGTTGTTCTTGCCATCAGTATTATTTGGCATCTACAAACTCAAAAAACAAAAGCTTGCATACTTTTTCTACCTCAGGAAAATCTGAACTTGGCTCTGAACTCTGCCTCAGCCATCGGGTGCCATGTGGTCAACATAGGGGCTGAGGACCTAAAGGAGGGGAAGCCTTATCTGGTCCTGGGACTTCTGTGGCAAGTCATCAAGATTGGGTTGTTTGCTGACATTGAACTCAGCAGAAATGAAGGTAAAAGCAAGTCCCAAATGTCATTCATAACACAGCTTTCTAATAACTTACGTACTGGGGACTGTAGGAGGATGTCAGAAATTCTCCAGTTTTGAAAACCACACAGTTATATTGAATCCATGGCATTTGTGTAACAGATTCTATACACAAAAAGCAGACATTTTTAAATGACAGAGCAAAAGCTTTTTAAGACCACAGACTAATAATAATGCTTGTTTGGAGCATAGGACTCAGTCTTGACTGTTTGACACTCTAACCTCAAGAGCTTTTTTCAGAGCTCACTTTGCCTTTAGATGCTTTGTAACAAATAAGATGACTTTTAACTTGCATTTTGTGAAGGAAACAACTCATATACTTTGATGGTACCAAATTAGGAGGAACTTGGTCTATTTCTTATCAAAACTATAGAGGAAGGTATCAGTCAAAGGGCTCAAGGTTGCAATCATATGGGATGAATAAGAAGTGGAGATCTAAACAACATGAAGGTGATAGTTAATAATATTGTGGTGTATACTGGTCATTTGACAAGAAAGCAGATTTCAGGTACTCTTACTACAAAAAAAAAGGAAGAAAGAAAGAAAGAAAAGAAAGGTAACGATATGAGACATGGGTATGTTAGTTTGCTTGACTAACAGTAACCACCTTACTATGTGTGTGTCTACCAAGATAAGTAACTAAAACATCACATTATATGCCTTAAATCTATACAGGATAGAATAAAAATGTTTAAAGACCGTAGAAAATTACAATTAGGGTTTCAGAATTCTCAACTAAATATGTAGCTGTCAATCTTATTGCAACTTCTCTTGCCATCTTATCTGTATTAAACAGTGACAGCACCATGGCTTAGACAGAGATAGCCAACCTCGATAAGTATCATACAAAACACAACATTATCTTTTAGTTTTCAGGTACAAATCCTACCAATATGAAATCTGTAGCCAAGTTCTATTCTTTAGTTATACATACTTTTTATTTATATGTCCAAATCACGATAACCAATAAAGAATCCTGAAATATTATTTAAAAACTAATGTACTAAACATAGTATAAAGAAGTGGAGGAGAAGAAATAGGGATCTTAGAACCTGTGAGAAAGAATATTGATCTTCAAATAATGACCTCAGCTAAATTTAAACCTTCTAGCTGAGCAAAAAATATTTATTCATCTGGGAACACATAGAGGAGAGTTGATTATATTGTTGAGTTGCTATAATTAGGCAGGTAAGCACTTGAAATACAAAACACCTATGGGAATAGACAACAAAATATTGTTATTATTACAAAATTGATCTCTTAAAAGTAAAAGTGTTCTCATATTGTGATATGTAGTTTGACAGACCCAGCAAAGCATCCGAGTTAGTAGCCTTGATTATTTTTGTGGCTCTGCCCAAATGTTCTTAAACATAGCATTGAGATTCACTGTGCCTTGTTTTCTCTATCTGAAAAAAATAATAATAAACACGCTCACAATAGTTTATATCTCTTTTAAGGGATTAATAATAAAATATTTAATCCATGGGAAAGGCTACAAGAACCTTTACCCCAAAGAGGTAACTTTGCTATCTTTAGCTTTCCAGCAGAGCTCAATACAAGTTATAACCCAACCCCACTCCCTCAACATCGCTGCATTTAATATTCTTTGTTTTTTGTGCTTCTTCAGCTCTGATTGCTCTTTTGAGAGAAGGGGAGAGCCTGGAGGATTTGATGAAACTCTCCCCTGAAGAGCTCTTGCTGAGGTGGGCTAATTACCACCTGGAAAATGCAGGCTGCAACAAAATTGGCAACTTCAGTACTGACATCAAGGTAGGCGGAGCATTGTTTGAACATGACTACCTGCAGCAGTGAAGGGGAAATTGGTTATTAATAAAGAAAAGACAAAGATTTGGGGCGTCATCTCTTCAGAAGCTCCAGGGTTAGTCTGGTGCTGTTTTGGAGCTGCTCACTGTCCTTGAGAGCCCATCTGCTGCTCTAGTGCTGGGCCACACACAGATTTGCCCAGAGTCCTAGTGCAGTGTCTCGGAGTTTCCATATCAGGAAGTAGAAGGACAAAGGTGAGCTAGAGGAAGAGCAAGAGAACAGATTGCTTTCCAAGTAAAGAGAATATATGTAGATCTGTAATGTCTCTGATTTCACAAATGGGAGAAGCAGATGGGAATTCCGTTTAAAAAATTAAGTGAAGATGACTCTTCTAGTTACACTAGTAATAGCAAACATAGTATCTGCAGCATGCCAGGCACTGTTCCAAATGATTTATATGTGTATTCTCTTGTTGAATCCTTACAACAACCCCATGAGGTAAGGGTTATTATCCTCTCATTTTACAGATAAAGAGACAAAGAGGTCCACAGGGGAAAGGCTGAGGCAGAAATACACTGTGGTTTTCTAGTATATGAAAGGTTCCATGTCAAGGTGAAAGAAAACAGCTGTTGGCGATGATGACAGATGGATCAAGATAGAAAGTGGTTACGGAGCAGTATGGAATGGAAAGCGGTCCCTAGCAGGAAAGAGTAGGAGATGCTGGGATGCAACACTGGGAAACTGTTTCAGTCTCCACTTTCTCAAATGTTAAATAAGTTTTCCCCAAAGAGAAGGAGTCAGAGGAAGGGTCACATGACTCAACAGGAGTACACCCAGGCTTGTAATTCTTTGAGTTACAGCTTCCCACTGCTGCACGACGTGCATTCAGTGGCATTTAGAACTCAGGGTGTGTCAGGCACTGTGCCAGTCAGAGTCAAGCTTTTAGACGGAAAGCCCCCATTCCTTAGGATCTAAGCTAAATCCATCTTTCTAATTATACATCTTTCGTGGGTTATTAACACTTCTAGCACCACCAGCCAACGTGGGGTTTAACAAGAGTTGGCTGTCATGATCTCCCTTTGTGCTCAACAGTTAAGCTCTGCAATTGTAAAACTTTTTAGCCAAGAGTAGGCTGTCTGATCTCAGCTGTAAATTTACCTGATTTCCTATCATTAAATGGCTGTGTTCTTTAGAACAACCATTTTGGGCTTTGGAAAGTGTCTGTATGAGAGGGAAGCTGGCCAGATGAGCACTTACTTCTTATATATGTTATGCCTATTCTCCGGTGCCAGCTGCACAGTGACTGACTCCGTGCTATAATGAGTAGGTCTGAGTAGCCAGCAACTTTAGGCGATGCCTTTAAATCATGTAAAAATTGGCAAAGGTGAGGAGAACACCCAGGCTACAGTGAGTAAGGTTCCTACGAGTCAGGTGAAATGAGGTTACTCTTAGCCAAGCTAAAAAGTTGTACCCCAGGGTAGGCAGATTTTATTGGTACCTAACACCTGCATGTGATTTTCACTGACTTCAAAATAGCTACAGTGAGAAGCCAGAGAAGGGAGGGTAGGAAGAAGAGAGATAAAGATCAGTTTCCCCATGTGTAACATCAATGGCTCACACTCTCTGGTTCTCACCTTTCTAAAGTCAGAAGTGATGAGCATGCCTCTCCTCTACCCAGGCCTTACCTACCCTACCCAGCTGTAAAAACAAAATAACAGCTAATTTTTCAATGTTTAAGAGAAACTGAGAGGCTATTAAAATATTTAAATACACTACCTGAAAATCTGTATGCTTTGTCTAAGAATAAATTTATATTTTAAGACTATAATTCTGAGAATTCTTTTTGTCAATAAGCATATTTTCAGACTCTTAAGAAAACTTGAGAATTCAATACCTATATCTAATCTGCTATAAGTAAATTGAACCATTCTTCTAGCTTCTAGATAAATGTGAAATGCACTTATCTTAATATTCCTCCTTTTACATAAAGATTGCTTGTTAATGCTTCAGTCTTCTGTCTTTGACATCTTTATTTTTCTCTTGCTGATTGTCCATTTGAATGTATTTTTAAACTCTGCTTTAAACTTCTGCTTCCTTTTTCTGTCACTTTTTTTTAATTAAACCTTAGCTGACTGACTTCTACAGCAATATAAAGGTATATATATATTTTCCTGTATACAATTTAATACATGTAAATAAGTGGTTTTTCTCCCCTAAAGACAACAGAATAATATCCACTTCTTTAGGGTGTCTTTTGTGTATATCTTGCATATTTTATTGTTATACTCCTTTTAAAAAGAAAAGCAAATATGATATGTAAAAAGACAAATAGAACATTCAAATTAGTGAATGTTTCTAGCATTGTTAATTAAGTTACATTCTTGAATGATAGTTGGATAAGAAATAAAATGTTTGCTTTCGGGAAATCATTGTTGTGCTATAGCTGCGCTATTTTGAAATTGGAATTTCTTAATTTCTCACAGGACTCCAAAGCTTATTACCACCTGCTTGAGCAGGTGGCTCCAAAAGGAGATGAAGAAGGTGTTCCTGCTGTTGTTATTGACATGTCAGGACTGCGGGTAAGGCCAGGTCCCAGCTGTGTCTGGAGAACACAGTGCTGCCTTCATGTTGGCAGTTCTGTCACCCTGCGTGGCCTTGACTCTGGAGTTCCATGAGTTCCATGAGTGGACATCTCTGCCTAAAGCCCTGTTAAAACTGTAAAACTCTGAGCAGTTTGGATAATAATTGATGAAAACTGAATCTGGAAATAAAACATTAAAGAAAGAAACCAATATTAATTAAATGCCATCCAGCATGCTAGGTACTTCTGTATATGTTCATCATTTAGCAGACTCTATAACCCCAACATGGGTCTGAACTTTATAATAAAACTTCAGAATTTTTTTTTTGTTTTTTTTTGTTTTGCTTTTTTCGTGTGTGTGTTGGGGGTGGTTGTTTGGGCTTTTTTTGCTTTGTTTTGTTTTGTTTTGTTTGAGATGGAGTCTTGCTCTGTCACCCAGGCTGTAGTGCAGTGGTGTGATCTTGACTCACTGCAACCTCTGCCTCCCGGGTTCAAGTGATTCTCCTGCCTCAGCCTCCTGAGCAGCTGTGATTATATGTGAGCACCACCATGCTAGGCTAATTTTTGTATTTTTAGTGTAGCGAGGTTTCACCATGTTGACCAGGCTGGTCTCAAACTCCTGACCTGGTGATCTGCCCGCCTCAGCCTCCCAATGTCCTGGGATTACAGGCATGAGCCACTGTGACTGGCCAAAACTTCAGTTTTGCTGCCACTTTAATATTGATCTTGAGAAGTCACTTTGCCTGTTTGTGTGCCTCATTTAATATCATTAGAGTTAAATTCAATGAGTTAATATTGAAGTCAACTGATTCCTAATGAGAAGTAGAGTAAAAGTAAATGAGAAGTCAAGCTCATGAAATGTATAATGTGTACTCTTATCTAGTAAGGTGTCATATTAAGAAATCCTAATTTAAAGTTTTGCTTTCTGAAAATTGGTGGTTTCGTATACTTTAAGGACAGCGGACCATATTTCAACAAAATTTTAGTCTATTTCAAGAGTCTGCTTACAAATGGCTTAAGATTCTCTAGAATTTTTGAGCACATTGAGTGTTTGACAATCTGAAGTCTGCAAAAAACTTGCAGTTGATATTATATATTTATCCAGAATAATATGTAGGTTAACTGATAAAATTTATTTTGTTTGGGTTGCAAGTATACCAACTCAGTA
Source organism: Plecturocebus donacophilus (assembly GCA_004027715.1). Classification (NCBI taxonomy): domain Eukaryota; kingdom Metazoa; phylum Chordata; class Mammalia; order Primates; family Pitheciidae; genus Plecturocebus; species Plecturocebus donacophilus. The sequence continues at coordinate 6,718 of PVKP010005615.1, read as the reverse complement.
TGGAGACAATGGTTATGCTAATCACATGTTCTTCTTGGCAAGTGTTAATATCTTTTATGAACTGGTAATGGGAATATAAATTAATAATTAAAAAATTTTGATAGACAATCTCATGACATCTGTGCAAGAAAATAATATAAAGGAATTTTAATGGTTGGAAATAATTAAGATAAACTCAAATGATAAGTTTTTGGAATCTACTGCATCTTTTCTGAAACAGGGCAACCAACCATTCATCTGAAATAGTTCGATGATTGAGATGAGAGGTCTTCATTATTTAACCTCTGAGGTTCCTTTTACTTGTGACTTTCTGATTTTGGTGCAGGTGCATATAAGCGATTATGTGTTGTTATTAAGCATATGCCTGAGATAAACACTAATGGTTTCAGTGAGGTTCCTGTTTCTTTTCACGTTATACAATCTGCTTTGTGCATGGAGAGCCTTGATCCAGCCCTGAGCCATCCTTTTGCATTGCAGGAGAAGGATGACATCCAGAGGGCAGAATGCATGCTGCAGCAGGCGGAGAGGCTGGGCTGCCGGCAGTTTGTCACAGCCACAGACGTTGTCCGAGGGAACCCCAAGTTGAACTTGGCTTTTATTGCCAACCTCTTTAACAGATACCCTGCCCTGCACAAACCAGAGAACCAGGACATTGACTGGGGGGCTCTTGAAGGTAACTGTAAGCTACTTGCTTAAGATCGGGAAAGGCACTCACAATTCTAATTCAGTGGCAATTCAGCTCACTTCCTAAGCAAATATAAACTCCTTACACGTGGAAACAGGCCATTAATTTTCTGGTATGCAACAAAGAGAATAAAATTTCAGCCAAGCAGGAATAATCAAATACCATTATATCACGTCCATTATACAAAGACTTCATCCATTATCAGAATTAAATGTTTTAGGAAAGATAATGCATTTAATTATTAGATGAAATAAATTCTGAGTTTCAAACAGATAATTTATGTACTTAATGGACTGTGTTGATTCCTAGAGGCAGGAAATTGCCACCATTTACTATCTAAAAACGATATTTAACTTATGCTGGGATATGCTTACTGAGTTTTTGATTTGGTTTTGTTTCTTATGGGAGGCACAGAAAAGTATTTTGAGGCAGAATCCCTAACAGTTGCATTTTTCAGGTTAATGCTCTAAGATTCAACAAAAAGCACATACCTTTAATTAGGTTCTACCAGGTAGAGCTGCCAAAGATGGTTACTTGACTTTTTAAAAAAATCATGAAATAGTCCCAATATTGAGACAAAAAGATCAATTAATATTAAACAAATGTCGCCCGGGCAAGGAGATTCCAATTGGAAGTATGAGTTGATCTTTTTCCACAGTGCTTTACTCTCACTGGAAATGCAACATAATCGTGCTCCAGCACTCCTGCATCCTGTCATTTGCTGAATTATGGTCAGGGGATTGTGCTCATTTTGTTGACTCCCAAATCTATATATCAAACCCACCAATCACTCATTTTAGCTCCCTCTAGAATATTCCCGTTTGGGTCGTTGGCTATCATTTGAGGTGCAGCAGATGCAAAACAGAATTGATTATTTTCTCTCCCACCCCCAAACCATTACCTTTCCAGCCCACCTCTCATCCCATCTGCCCTCTTTTAGAAATGCTCCATTTCCATTAATCATACCATTTTTTTCTTTAGTCACCAAAACTAAAGACCTTGGATCCTACTCTATCTTCCTATCCTTCATCCCTACATCCACTAAATCAGAAAATACGAATAATTCTTCCTTTGCAGCATCTTCTCAATTGCTTTGTTTCTTTTCTGCTCTCCCAAGCTCATTACCTCATACACCAATTATTTTAATGGATCTTGGGGCCTCCATTTATCAAATGCTTAAATGTATCCCATGTGCTATTGTCAAACACTCTGCCCTCTGCTGTGTTTAATTCAAGTGCATATCACCTTTCGGTGATTCTGCACATTGCTACCAGGCACACCCTGATACTGATTTCATTATATCTCTGCCTTGCTCAAGAATGTATTGTAGTAATTTTACAAAACCATAATGACTGTCATTGTCAAATATGTCAACTAAAATCTACTACCTGGCATCCAAAGGTCCCCAATTCTGACTCCTTCCAGATAGGCGTATCTCATTGTACTGTACAACGCAGAACCCCTGACAAACCACTTCCTGATTTCCTTAGTAGAGACCTTGCCTCTTGCTCTGTTTGTGTGCATATTCACACGATTTTCTACTCCCACCCCTTGCCATCTCCCCACATCCTCTACTCTTTCCTTTTTCCTATACAGATTTTGCTAGCTATCCAAAGGGAAGTTCAAATTCCACCCCCTCCAAATTCAGTTCATACTGTTCTTTTCCCTGTCTCAACTCAAATAACAATTATAGCTCCCTCATAAATGAGTACTTTAGCTTGTGTGATCTCTGTTTGATGCCTAAAAGTGCTGTTTTTTCCAGCAAGAAGGTAAGCCTTTGAGAGCCAACTGGACAGGTACCCCACACAGGATTCCACATACTGCTAATAGATGCTATAGAAATACATGTGGAATTGAAATGAAAAAGAAAAATTAACACAGTGTAAGAACCCTCATCCAAATCCAATAGGGTTTATCTTTCTTTCTTTCTTTCTTTCTTTCTTTCTTTCTTTCTTTCTTTCTTTCTTTCTTTCTTTCTTTCTTTTCTTTTTCTTTCTTTCTTTCTTTCCTTTCTTTTCTTTTTCTTTCTTTCTTTCTCTCTCTCTCTCTCTCTCTCTTTCTTTCTTTCTTCTTTCAGTTTTTATTGCATCCTCTTTAATTAAACTTTGGTCATAAAAAAAGCATGTTTTCCTTGGTCCCAAAAGATAACCCATCTTCATTCATGTAGGTGAGACAAGAGAAGAGCGGACATTTAGGAACTGGATGAATTCCTTGGGCGTTAACCCTCGAGTCAATCATTTGTACAGGTAGGAATATTTGGGAACTCATTCTAATATAAGATAGAGACCTCAAAAGATCCATAGGATTCCAAATACCACTATGATGTGCATTCTCTTCACAAAATGTTCATACCTTGATGGAAGGGGAAAAGTGCTAAGTTGAGCTTCAGATGCCGGATATTCAGCTGAAAAACTTGCCTGCATACATCAGTCTCACTGTGTGCTCAATACATAAATCATACATCAACAAAATGAAACATTTACTCTATGTCCTAAGTGATCTTACGTATAACCTGTTTACAAGCAGGCAAAACAACAGAAGTTAAGTTTATGGTGAAGTGTCTCCTCTGCCACTTGTTAAAACCATTAAAAAATATATATTTCTTTTACATTTATTTAGTTTTGCAATTTTTAAACTTTTAGGTACAGGGGTACATGTGCAGTTTTGTTATATAGGTAAATTGTGTGTTTCAGGGGTTTGGTGTACAGATTATTTCATCACCAGTGTACTCTTTCTTTTCCTGATGCAGCGTAATTGGCTGGAAGGGCATAGCTGGTCATACCTAGGAAGAATGAGTCTCCCAATCTCTCTAAGTCATGGTTTCTTCACCTCTATAGATGGAGCTACTACTATCAAATGTGCAGGGTTGTTGTGAATGTTTTTTGAACTCATATGTAAGAAAGTATCTGGCCTATTGTAGGCCCTGAATAAATGTTGGATATCTGAGAATCCTTTTGTGTTTGTTTTGTTCAGTGACTTATCAGATGCCCTGGTCATCTTCCAGCTCTATGAAAAGATTAAAGTTCCTGTTGACTGGAACAGAGTAAACAAACCACCATACCCCAAACTGGGAGGCAATATGAAGAAGGTAAACAACGATGGTTCTGTTGTTCCAGCAGGCAGGTGAAGTCACAGCCTGCAAGAGCACTCTGAATACTTTATAAAGCAGGCAAACTTAGACAAGTAATGTTTATCCAGAAATTAAATTCTAGTACAAGCAATCAGAAACCTGAATAGGTTTATTAAAGTGTGTTCATTATTTCAATCAATTACTTATTTATAATTCCATGTTGAATGTCTGCAAACATTATCATGCAAAAACTCTAATTAAGATAATTAGAGCAAGCAGAGAACCACAGGGATTTTCTCCTCAGCAGGATCTTTATTCTAATTTCTAAAGAACTGGAGCTTTGTACTGACAGTTTGACTTGTACAAATAGTTTGTCTGCTGTCAACACAGTGGGAACATTGTTTTGAAACAACAGGGTTGATAGCCATTTCTCACCATTTTTTATCTGTTCACATATCTATTTGCTATGTGTGCAGAAGATGGAGGCTCCAAATTTTCCATGTCAATCTCCATGATTTCACCTATTTTAGAAATAGTACACGTAGGTGACTAAGGATGGCTCTCCATTTATGCAGTGTGATATAGTTGTGAACATAGCCATAATAATGAATTCATTTTGGTTTTCCACATTATGACTGTTTTTTATGAAAGTGAGGAGTTCTAAGGAAAGATGGAAAATTCATAATTTTGAATCCTAGAATTGCCAAACCAGTTGAGACTTGAGAGGTCGTTCAGTCTGACCATACTGATTTCATTTTTTAATCTTTATTTTTATTATTTATCTGGTATTTATCATAATCAAGATGATGACATTAAATCGTTTTCCTTTCTGCTCATTCAGCTTGAGAATTGTAACTATGCAGTAGAACTGGGGAAGAATCAAGCGAAGTTCTCCCTGGTTGGCATTGGTGGACAAGATCTCAATGAAGGGAACCGCACTCTCACATTGGCCTTGATTTGGCAGCTAATGAGAAGGTACTATAACTATGGAAGCAGCCTTTTCTTGAATGTATTATTTATCTAGAAAAATATTAGCAAATTTCTAGCAGTATGAGTGAATTCAGTAAAAGTATGTTTTAAGCTAAGCTTAATAACCAAAGAAGCAGGTTTTATTTTTCTGCTTTTTTTTTTTCAGTTCTATCAGTTTTTGTTTCAGGTATTGTGAAACTCTGTTACTAGGTTCATAAACATTTTAGATTGTTGTTTCGTTCTGATTTAATCATCCCTTTGTCATTATGAAGTAGCCTTCTTTATGCCTACTAATATTCTTTTCTCTGAAATCTATTTTTTCTGACATTAATATATAATAGCTCCTATTGCTACAGCAGGCTTCCTATTGATTAGCAGGTAGCATGGCATATCTTTTTATCATCCTTTTACTTTAACTGATCTGTGTAAATAACAGTTACCTTTTAAAGGGACTTTTTAAATAAAGGGGATATTATGCTATATTTATCTACATATTTACTATTTCTAGTACTCTTCCTACTATCATATAGATCAAGATTTCCATTTGGTATCATTTTCTATCTACCTGAAATATTTCTAATAGCTCAAGTCTGCTGGTGATGAATGATTTTCAGCTTCTATATGTCTGAAAATGTCTATTTCATTTTCAAAAGATTTTTTTCTCTGAATGCAGAATTCTAGATTGATAGTTTTTTCTTTCAGTACTTTAAAGATAGTTTTCACTGTCTTCTGGCCCACATTGTTTCCAAGAGGAAATCTATTGTCATTCTTATCTTTGTTTCCATGTATGCAGTATTTCTTCTTTTTTTCCCTCTGGGTTATTTTAAGATTTCTCTTTTTTGAAGGTTTTAGGTAATTTTATTATGATGTACATTGTTGTTTCTTATGCTTGCGGTTTATTGAACTTATAGAATCTATGGGTTTATACTTTCCATCAAATTTGGAAAACTTAACTTTCATCTCTTCAAACATGTCTTCTGTACCCACCAGCCCTGGTTCTGGGGGATTCCAAGTGCATACAAATTGAATCCTTGAAAGTTGTCCCTAAGCTCACTGATGCTTGATTTATTTATTTTCTCTGTATTTCATTTTGGATAATTTGTATTGCTATGTTTTCAAGTTCACTAATTTTTTTTAATTTTGGCAATGTCTAAAGTTCTATTAACCCTATCCAGTGTATGTATTTGTTAACCTGGACATTGTAGTTTCCATGTTAGAAATTTTGAGTCATTTTTATATCGCCTATGTCTGTCCTTTCCTTTACCTTCTTGAACATACAGAAAATAATTATAGTAACTTATTTTGGGATCTGTTTCTACTAATTTATTTTCATCTTCATTATGAATCATATTTTTAGGGTTCTTTGCATGCTGCTAATTTTTTAATTGTATGTCAGATATCATGAATTCGACCCTGCTGTATACTGGATATTTCTGTATTCCTTTAAATATTCTTGAATTTCATCCTGGGATAGACTTAAGTTACTTAAATACAGTTTGATCTAATGGAGGCTTGCTTTTAAGCTTAATCTAGAGCTCATTTTGCTTCCTAGTAATGAGAAAATACTCTCTGAGTACTTTACTTGATGCTCCATCTATTATGAAATTTTTCAGCTCCAGCTGGTGGGAACAAATTATTTCCAGCCTTGTGTGAACCCCAAGGATTGCCCTGCAGGCTCATTTCCAGTGGGGTTTGTCCCCAGCCTCTAGTAGTTTCTTCACATGTGTACACTGAGTGGTCCTCAGGTGACGACTGAGGGAAACCCTCGGAAGGCTGCTGAAATTTTCTTTCTGAATGCCTCTCTTTTCTCTATACAGTCCTTACCGCTCTGATAGTCTGCCCCTAAATTCTAGGCACATGGCCTTCCTTCACTTCTCATCCCTGTTTCCTCCACTCAGGAGGATGGCCATGCTCTGTTTGGGTTTTCTGCCCTACACTGCAGCTTGGAAACTGTTTCCATGCTGGAAAAATCTTTTTTTTTTTTTTTTTTTTTT
>PVKP010005614.1:0-88376 GCA_004027715.1 Plecturocebus donacophilus | reverse complement strand
CCCCTCCTCTGCCCTCCTCTCCCTCCTCTCCCCTCCTCTCCCTTCCTCTCCCCTCCCCCCTTCCTTCCTTTCATTCTTTCTTCCTTTTTTGAAGCAGGGTCTCACTCTGTCACCCACTATGTGTGATCTTGGCTCATTGCAACTGCTACCCTCCCAAGCTCAAGTGATCCTCCCACCTAAGCCTCCTAAGTGGCTGGAACTACAGGCATGTGCCACCATGCCCATGTAATTTTTAAAAACAATTTTTATAGAGACAGGGTCTCTACACTGTGCCTGGCCCTTATTATTTTATTTTATTTATTATTATTGTTTTAAGACCGAATCTTGCTGTATCGCCCAGGCTGGAGTACAGTGGCATGATCTCAGCTCACTTCAACCTCTGCCTCCCGGGTTCAAGTGTTTCTCCTGCCTCAGCCTCCTGAGTAGCTGGCATTACAGGCATGTGCCATCACACCTGGTTAATACTTTTGTATTTTTAGTAGAGACGGGGTTTCACCATGTTGCCCAGACTAGTGTCGAACTCCCGGCCTCAAGTGACCTAGCCGCCTTGGCCTCCCAAAGTGCTGGAATTACAGGTAAGAGTCACCACGTATCTTTTTTATTTTTGAGGCAGGGTCTTGCTCTGTTGCCCAGGCTGGAGTGCAGTAGCATGACCTCTGCTCACTGTAGCCTCCCTCTGCTAGTTTCCAGCGATTCTCCTGCCTCAGCCTCCAGAGTACCTGCAATTAAAGACTCACACCACCATGCTGGGCTAACTTTTGTATTTTTAGTAGAGTCAGGTTTCACCATGTTGGCCAGGCTGATCTTGAACTCCCACCTCAGGGAATCTGCCTGCCTCAGCCTCCCAAAGTGCTGGGATTACCGGTGTGAGCCACCACGCCTGGCCCCTTAATTTTTAGGATAGAGGTTTATGCATTCATTGTTTGTACAATGCATGGGGAAATGAGAGTACTTTCAGTTTACACTCTGGTCTCTTACAATACTGTACAGTAACTGGACCAGAGTGTAAACTGAAAGTACTCTTATTTCCCCACCTTGGTCCCCATTCCTCAGGGTTAACTACTAGCCTGAGTGCAAGTAACAACTTCATAGCTCAACTTAGTTCAGTTATAGTAACCAAATTAAGTTCTTTTTTTACTAAATTTTTTTTTCTTTTTTTTTTCCTAAGATGGGGTTTCACCATGATGACCAGGCTGGTCTTGAACTCCTGACCTCAGGTGATCCACCCACCTCAGCCTCCTAAAGTGCTAGGATTACAGGCGTGAGCCACCGCACCTGGCATTAAGTTCTTTTTTAACCTATAGTTTCTTGTTGAAAAGTTTAAGTGTTTAATGTGTTTATTGTCTCTTCTCTCTCTGAGGTTTTAGGTTTTCAATTTTAATTTAAATATTTCAGTCCAGCTCAGTGGCTCACGCCTGTAATCCTAGCACTTTGGGAGGCTGAGACAGGCAAATCACCTGAGGTCATAAAGAAATATTTTTATGTCTTTTACTGTATTCAATTGCATCCATTGCGTCTTTTTGTTTGTTTGTTTGGTTTTTTTTTTTTGAGACAGAGTCTTGCTCAGGCTGGAGTTCAGTGGCATGATCTCTGCTCCCTGCAACCTCTGCCTCCCAGGTTCAAGCAATTCCTTTGCCTCAGCCTCCCGAGCAGCTGGGATTACAGGCTCGAAACACCATGCCGGGCTAATTTTTATTGTTTCAGTAGAGACCGGGCTTCATCATGTTGGCCAGACAGGGCTGGAATTCCTGACCTCAAGTGATCTGCCTGCCTTGGCCTCCCAAAGTGCTGGGATTACAGGCGTAAGCCACTGCGCCTGGCCTAATGCTCCCTTTTTTCTACTCCTAAGCAACTTTGTTCATACCTCAATTTTAACACTTGTCACATTATTTGGAAGTTACTAATCTTCTTATCTTAATGCCTATACATAGCAAACTTTAGATGGTGGGGGCTGTGTTATTTATACTATTGCTACCTTTGTGTTGCAATTATCTTCTTCTTTTTCTTTTTCAGAGACAGGGTTTAGCTCTCTCTTTGTTGCCCAGGCTGCAGGGCAGTGGCAAGATCCATCATAATTCACTGCAGCCTCTAACTCCTGGGCTCAAGCGATCCTCCCACCTTGGACTCCAAAATAGCTGGGACTACAGGCACATGCCACCATGCCCAGCTAATTTTTAAATTTTTTGTAGTCTCATAGGGTATTACTATGTTTCTCAGGCTGGTCTCTAATTCCCAGCTTCAGGATATTCTCCTCTCTCAGTCTATGCTGCTTTTCAATACAGACAAGTGCTTAAATTTAATGTAGTTTAAATTTATCAAAATTTTCTTGGGCTGGGCGCGGTGGCTCACGCCTGTAATCCCAGCACTTTGGGAGGCCGAGGTGGGAGGATCACAAGGTCAAGAGTTCAAGACCAGCCTGGCCAACATAGTGAAACCCTGTCTCTACTAAAAATACAAAAATTAGCCGGGCGTGGTGGTACACACGCCTGTAGTTCCAGCTAATCAGGAGGCTGAGGCAGGTGAATCGCTTGAATCTGGGAGTTGGAGGTTGCAGTGAGCTGAGACCACGACATTACACTCCAGCCTGGTGACAGAGTGAGACTCCATCTCAAAAAAAAAGTTTTCTTTACAGTTTATGCTTATGGCACTTAATAAACCCTACCCTGAGATCATAAGGATGTTTTCCTTTCTTTAAAAGTTACAATTTTGGGGAATGATAGTAAGAAGAAAAAAAAAGTTGTAATTTTAAAATGCTTTAATTTCTCCTGTAAGTCTTTAATCTACCTTGAATTAGTTTTTGCATAGGGGATCCAATGGATAACTGGTTGTTCCAGCCCATGTACTGAACAGTCTATCTTCCCTTGGACTATAATTTCAGCCAGACCTCATTTCATAGATGCCTGCATCTGTTTCTGGGCTCAGTAGGTGGTTCCATTTCCCCCTCTGCCTATCCCTATTCCAATATGACATGGTCTTAATTTGTATGGCTTTATAATACATGTTGACATGGAAGGGCAAGTTCTTGAAACATATTTTTCTTCTTCAAGAGTGTTTTGGCTATGCTTTGTCCTAAAGTGGTTTTTTTTTTTTTTTTTTTTTTTGAGATGAAGTCTCTATATGCCTGGCCAGCATATTCTCTTTTTTTTTTTTTGAGATGGAGTTTTGCTCTTGTTGCCCGGGCTGGAGTGCAGTGGTGCGATAGTCTTACATTTTTATCATTCATCAATCGTCAGTAAATTTCTTCTTCACCTACTAGTTCTAATATCTTAATATGTAATCTAATTTTACAAATTGAAATACAGTATTGTAAGAGACTTATTTAATATCTAGTATCTTATTTAAAATATACAGCTGGGCACCGTGGCTCAAGCCTGTAATCCTAGCACTTTGGGAGGGTGAGGCCAGTGGATTGCCTGAACTCAGGAGTTTAAGACCAGCCTGAGCAAAATTGCAAAATCCCATCTCTATTAAAAATACAAAAAATTAGACGGCTGTGGTGGCACACGCCTGTAATCCCATCTACTCAGGAGGCTGAGGTGGGAGAATCGCTTGAACCCGGGAGGCGGGGGTTGCAGTGAACCGAGATGGCGCCACTGCACTCCAGCCTGGCGGCAGAGGGAGACTGTCTCAAAACGAATGAATGAATGAATCAATGAAATCTACAAGGCCGGGCACGGTGGCTCATGCCTGTAATCCCAGCACTTTGGGAGGCCTAGGCAGGCGGATCATTTGAGGTCAGGAGTTCCAGAACAGCCTACCCTACGGGGTGAAACCCCATGTCTACTAAAAATGCAAAAAAATTAGTTGCACTGTCTGGGCGACAGAGCAAGACTGGGTCTCAAAACAAACAACAAATCCACTCTATCATTCATTAAACACGAACCTAAGACCTAGTTAGAATGTCTTGAAGAAAATATTTCAGTAAGAGCTCTGCGCAGTGGCAGCATCGTAGCCAATGAGGTTTATCCGAGGCGCGATTATTGCTAGCTGAAAACTTTTCCCAATACCCCGCCACGACGATTTGAAATATAGTCAGCCTTGGCAATTTTTGGCAGTCTCTACGGGGACTGAATCATGAAAAAAAAAGACACCATTTCAGTAAGATTCCAAGTCCGCCGCTCTGGCAAAGCAACAGGGCGACCTGACGGAGTAAGGGCCTGAGACCCTTCTGCCTTACCCGTGCTGGCCGCGGGATCGCGGCGTGGGCAACCAGGAACTACAAGTCCCAGCAGGCCTCGCGCGCCTCGGCTTCACTAAGCGCAGTCAGGTGGCCGCCCCGGCACGGTTCCTCGCGAATTCCCTAACTGGTTGCGGCGGGAAGCCAGCGCCACGGCTCTGCTTCCCTCGGGGTGAGTAGGGGCAGCCCGCCGGAGGTCGGTGCAGAGCTTGGGCCCACTAGGCTGGCAGGGTCGCACCGCGCGTGAAGCGCCGGGTGCCGGCCTCTGCTCCAGCTGTGCAGCCGCCCTAGGCGCCGGGAGGGAACGAACCCCAGCCCCGTGACCTTGTCACTTGGGCCCGGCGCACGGCCACGTGGCTCGGGTGACTCGCAGTGCCCCGCCCCCCTGCAGTGAGTTCTCCAGCTTGGCACACCAGTGAGCTTTCGTTTGGCCTGTCCACTTTGGTGTCTTTCAGGCACCTGAGTGGGTGGAGTTGGAGGAGGGCCGGAGCCGGAGGAGGGCCGGAGGTGTCTCACCCAGACACCTTCCCCCCGTGGTGGCTCTGTGGGTTCCGAGGCCGAAGCAGCTAAAGCTGTAGCGTGGTCTGGGCAAGAGCAGTGAGAGATGCACATATCCTGGCCCTCCACCCCGCCTTGCGACCTGCCCCAGACCACTACTTATCTCCAGCATATTGCAGTGCTACTCAAAGCTTCCGGATCACACAGTAGATACCTGCTAGCAGCAGCCAGTGTGTGTGGAGAGCAATCTAGAACAACCCTCTCCCAGGGTTAAGTGGCATTTACAAGAAAGTCATCCAACAAGTATTTATTACCTCCATGATGCTTGGCACTTAGTGGGTGCTCAAGAAATATTTGCAGAGTTGAAGTGAATTAGACTTTATCTGTGGGTTCATATGTTTTAATAATTTTCTTGGGGCTGGCTGTGGTGACTGATGCCTGTAATCCCAGCACTTTGGGAAGCCAAGATGGGAGGATTGCTTGAGGCCAGGAGTTCAACACCAGCCTGAGCAACATAGTCAAACTCCATCTCTATTTAAAAAAAAAAAAAAAAAAAAGGACGGTGTCTCACGCCTGTAATCCCAGCACTTTGGGAGGCTGAGGTGGGCAGATCACCTGAGGTCAGGAGTTCAAGACCAGCCTGGCCATCATGGTGAAACCCCATCTTAAAAAATATATATATATACAAAAATTAGCCGGGCATGGTGTTGTGCGCCTGTAATCCCTCCCAGCTACTCAGGAGGCTAAGGCAGGAGAATCTCTTGAACCTGGGAGGCAGAGCTTGCAGTCAGCTGAGATCGTGCCATTACACTCCAGCCTGGGCAACAGAGTGAGACTCCATCTCAAAAAAAAAAAAGAAAAGAAATAAAAGAATATTCTTATTACAGCGGTTCTCAAACTTTAGCATGCACCAGAGTCACCTGAAGAGCTTGTTACAACACATAATACTGGACCCCATCCCTAAAGTTTCTAATTCTGTAAGTCTGGCACGAGGACCAAGAATAGGCATTTTTTCTTTGTTTTTCTTTCTTTTTAGAATTGGAATTTTTAACATACACCCAGGGAATGCAGTTGCTGTTGGTCCGGGGACCATACTTTGAGTAGCACTGCTTTACAGGAAAAAAGTCCTCTGAACTTAAAGCACTATCTCTTCACACCTGGTTGTGGGTCTTTCTGTCTTTATTTGCCAGCTTTAATTTTTTTGGTAATTGTAAATATGTGCATATTACTTGGTGCACTGTTAATTCCCTCCGTATTCCTTTATATACAGATTTTCTTGTAGTCTATACTTGTCATTTTTCCTGGTTACATCATATTCTACCTTATTGCGTCATTCTTTGCTTGGCCATTTCTCAACAGGCCTCAGGGATGTGCAATTTGATCTGTGCTAGGAGAGTGTGCATTTTCTTTTCTTTCTTTTTTGTTTTCTGAGATGTAATTTCACTCTTGTTGCCCAGGCTGGAGTGCAATTGCACGATCTCAGCTCACTGCAACCTCTGCCTCCCCGGTTCAAGCGATTCTCCTGCCTCAGACTAAGTAGCTGGGATTACAGGCGCCCACCACCATGCCTGGCTAATTTTGCATTTTTAATAGAGACAGGGTTTCGTTTTTTTTTTTTTTTTAAAGATGGGGTTTCACTATGTTGGTCAGGCTGGTCTTGAACTCCCAACCTCAGGTGATCCGCCCACCTTGGCCTCCAAAGTGCTTGGATTACAGGTGTGAGCCACTGTGCCCGGCCTGAGACAGGGTTTCTTCATGTTGGTCAGGCTGGTCTTGAACTCCTGACCTCAGGTGATCTGCCTGCCTCAGCCTTCCAAAGTGCTAGGACTGCAGGTGTGAGCCACCATGCCCAGCCTGAGAGTGTGCATTTTCTTACCTTCTGATATGCAGTCATTTTCTTGTCAGACCAAGGACCTATAAGAATATTAGTTGGGGCCAGGCTCGGTGGCTCATACCTGTAATCCCAGCACTTTGGGAGGCTGAGGTGGGTGAATCACTTGAGGTCAGGAGTTCCATACCAGCCTGGCCAACATGGTGAAACCCCATCTCTACTAAAAATACAAAAAAATTAGCTGGGTGTAGTGGTGTGTGCCTGTGGTCCCGGCTACTCAGGAGGCTGAGGAGGAGAATTGCTTGAACCAGAAGATGGAGGCTGCAGTGAGCCAAGATCGTACCACTGCACTCCAGCCTGGGCGACTGAGCAAGACCCTGTATCGAAAAAAAAAAAAAAAGAATATTAGTTGGGTCAGCCATCCATTTCTTCGTCAGGGTAGCTCACTGAATATGCCTCCAGGGTTAAGATTTCCATGTGGCAGGGACTCCAGTGACCTGTTTCAGGGCCCAGCAAGCTGCTTGTTCGTGTGCACTTTTTGCTCTCTTGGTGGGAGCAGTCATACATGGATTCATGTTCTCGCTCTATCACTTAATAGGTCCTTGGTCAAGTTTTCTACCTTTTCTAAAACACTACTTCTTTATCCATAGATTGAAGCCCCAATAGCATGTACCTTGGAATATAGTTGTGTGCATTACATGAACTAATAAGTGCTTGGTACTGTAGCTCTCCTGTTGGAAGCCACTCATTCTTCTCTTACCTGCTGCTTACTCTTTGCATCTGGCTTTGCCCTGTTCTCCCTCAGTCTGCCTTCCCTAGGATGGAATGAATGGAGAATTTCCATTCCTTGCCTGGGTGAGACTTATTTTCATTGTCTACTCTGGGATTTTGGCATCAGTCAGGGATTCTTTCATTCATTTATTTATTTTGAGACGGAGTCTTGCTCTATTGCCCAGGATGGAGTGCAGTGGCACAATCTCGGCTCATGGCAGCCTCTGCCTCCCAGGTTCAAGTGATTCTCCTGCCTCAGCCTCCCAGGATTCCTTTATTTAATCAACATTGATTTAAGCACCTTGAGTGCTTGGGCATCAAACACTAGGAAAGGGAGTTTGATTAAAATTTGGTTCCTGCATTGGACTACGTTAAACCGACTGTAAACCTGCTCAGGCCAACCTCACACAGTCCCTTGCTATTGACTTCGGCATCTTTCCAGACTTGAGGCATGATGGCATCCTCCACCTTGAGTGTTTTCTATCCATATCAGGGATCAGGTTCTTCTGAAGACCCAGTCACTCTCTCCAAGGGTATTTTTGGGTCTTTTTTCAGTTTTCAGGGCAGACTAGAAGAAATAATGCTCATTGGTCTAATAGTCTCTTTAGGAAATGGGAGGAGGCCATGGTCGCTTTTCATGGAACTAGAGACCTAATTGCCTTTTCTCCGGGGTAATTCTCGTTTGTGCACCAAAGAGAGAGAGGTGATTCCAGGCCTTTAGTCCTGAAATGTGAGCTAGGGAGAGGGCTGCCAATGGATGGAAACTGAAAAGGCCTAGCCACTCATTGACTCCGATGAACAGTGTGTGCTTGGTTTCCCATTTAGTTCAGTCGAGGGGATGGACATTTCATGTGAACATCAACTTCCCATTTGTAGAATGTTCTAGACTCTCCTGTTGCTTGATTTCATGACCCACTGGGGTGTTTCCTGTGGTCCAGTGAGATGGATTCCGTTCTGGTCATTGATTTGACAATAAAGCAGCTTTGTTAGCTTTGCAGCTCTCCTAAATATTTGATAGACTGAAATGGCTTGTTTCTAGTGGGAGGCATTGGTTGGTCTTGTGGCATGCTGTTGATTTTTGGGGCTACAAACAGTGCCTCCCATATGCCTGGCACTGGTCACAAATCATAGTCCCTGCCCGCAGCAACTGTTGCATTTACTTGAGAACAAACAGTAGTCAGAACTTTAGTGAACAGGAGTCCAGGTGTCCCTATTAAAGAGGTTACCTGTCATAAAGAGAAGGGCTGAATAATTGGAATGAGTGGAAAGGCCCCACTCAAGCTCTTAGCGATTTTCCTAGCTGAGCCACCCAGGACAGATCACTCACCCTCTCTGTTCCTTGGTTTCCTCATTTATACATGGGGATGGTAATAATATTTGTCTCTCCTCACTGGGTTGTGTGGAGTAGCTAATGAGCTGAGTGTGAAGGGCTCTATATTAATATAAAGTCTAGTTATTGCTAGTGTTGTTATCTAGCGATTAGGTTTAAAAGTCTTGGTGGCTTCAGACCCCCCTGTAAGGTATGCACTGTTAGGAGAGGGGACTCAGGTGAAAGTCAAAAAGGCAAGTAAACAGAACCGGGCAGGTGATTCATTAACAAAGAGTTTAATAATGAAAGGTGTTTTTCATTGACAGACATATTTCACGCCTGACAGCATCTTTTAAAATACCCCGAGGGAAGCATCTCATTTGCATGTTAAAGACTCGGGGACATCTTATGGAAAACTCCAGCTCCAGTCTATTTAGATACCATTCGGCTCCTGTATCATATATTTTATGTATTTCAGTTTCCACCTCTTTTATTACTGAGGACATTGGCACAAAATCAGAGTCTTGAGAGTTGTGTCTGCTTTGCTGTCACTTCCCTACCCTGAGGTGGTCTCAAAGGTAGGGGTGGCCTCGTTGCATACAGGACAAACAGGAGGTTGGTGTAATAGGAAGAGGGGGTCCATGGGAGGCAAAGGCTGGGAGGTGGCGTTAGGGGTGGGATGGGGTGTTGGTGATGAATTGTCAGCCCAGGGCATGTGGTTTTCACCTGGCACCTGCATTGTTCCTTGCTCTGCACAGGCCTCAGTCTTCACTGGGTATAGTTTATCCATTCATTGATTCATTTGTTCAGTAAATGCTTTTGAAGGGCCTCCTATGTGCTAGGCCAGGATTTGGCAAATGACAGCCTGAGGGCCAATTCTGGTCACACCTATTACTTTATACATCACCTGTGGTTGCCTTATGTCACCATGCAGAGTTGAGTAGTTTCATCAGAGATGTTATAGAATGCAAAACCAAAAATGACTCTTTTTTTTTTTTTTTTTTTTAAAGATGGAGTCTTGCTCTGTTGCCCAGGCTGGAGTACAGTGGCATGATCTTGGCTCACTGCAACCTCCGCCTCCTGTTTTCAAGCAATTCTCCTGCCTCAGCCTCCTGAGTAGCTGGGATTACAGGGACCTGCCACCACGCCTGGCTAATTTTTGTATTTTTAGGAGAGATGGGGTTTCACCATGTTAGCCAGGATGGTCTCAAATTCCTAACCTCAAGTGATCCACCTGCCTCAGCCTCCCAAAGTGCTGGGATTACAGGCCTAAGCCACCATGCCTGGCCCAAAAATGTCTCTAAATTGGCTCTTTATAGAAAAACATTTGCCAACCTCTGTTCTAGACAGAGAACAGCAAGTGCAAACGCTCTGGGAGGTCAGAATATGCCTGGCATGTGTGAGGAGTGGCACAGAAGCCAGTGCGTTTGGAGTGGAATGAGTGAAGGGGAAAGTGGCAGGCCTGAGACCCTAGAGGAAATTGAGAGCCAGACCATGTAAGACCTTGTCCAGGGGGTTCAGTCTGAAAAACATCTCAAACCCCTCCCCCACCCAATCTTAGGTCCTGCAGTACTGATGTTTATACATTCTATGAAAACAATCAGAAAAGTCACACATCTTGTGACCTTTGGTTACATGACTCCTCAGCAGTAAGGGATTGTAGAAACTAAGCTGCATTTTAGCAGAGTTCTCGTTCCTCCCATAATCCTATTCTTGTGGCTTTTTTTTTTTTTTTTTAAAGACAGAGTCTTGCTCTGTGACCTGGGCTGGAGTGCAGTGGTGCAGTCTCAGCTCACTGCAACCTCTGTCTTCTGGGTTCAAGCGATTCCCTGCCTCAGCCTCCTGAGTATCTGGGATTACAGGTGCCCACTACCGCACCTGGCTAATTTTTGTATTTTCAGTAGGGACAGGGTTTCACCATGTTGGCCAGGCTCTTTTGGAACTCCTGACCTCAAGTGATCCACCTGCCTCCACCTCCCAAAGTGTTGGGATTACAGGTGTGAGCCACTCACTGCACCCAGCCTCATTAGTTTTACAAAGAGGGCTTTAGATCTCTGAGCAAGGCTGGGCGTGGTGGCTCACGCCTGTAATCCAAGCACTTTGGAGGCCAAGGTGGGTGGATCACCTGAGGTCAGGAGTTCAAGACTAGTCTGACAACAATGGTGAAACCCCGTCTTTAAAATAATAATAAAAAAAAACCTCTGAGCAAGAGAGATTAGTTTTAGGGAGGGACTGTTATCATCCTTGTTTTCACATTAAACTGTATTCCTCCCAAAGTTAGCTTGGTCTACCTCCAGGAGTGACCAAGGACAGGTTGGTGGTCATAAGCAAAATGGAGTTGACTATGGCAGATTTTTCTTATTGCCATAATTTTGTGGAGGTAGTTTCAATTGTCAGTGGTATTATTGTTGTACTTGCCTTTAATTTGGTCTTGAGGTCTCTCTTGGGAGAGATAGCTAGCTCTGCCCTGCCTGGAATCAAAGGGCTTTGGTCGTGGACTCTTACAGTGTGCCTTTCGTGGAGTACATCTTTACCCTGCTGGACAGCCTAATGCCTGTGTCTGACTTGTGCCTGGGTGTTGCTCCCACAGTAAACTCGTTTACACTGGCAGATGCCCTGTGGCTTGTCTGACCTGTGTCCAGGTTATTTCCACCAAGATAGCCACTCTTTTAACTTTTTTAGATGAAGTCTCGCTTTGTCACCCAGGCTGGAGTACAGTGGCACAATCGTGGCTCACTGCAACCTCCTCTTCCTGAGTTTAAGTGATTCTCGTGCCTCAGCCTCCTGAGTAGCTGGGACTGCAGGTGGACACTATTACACTGAGCTAATTTTTGTATTCTTAGTAGAGATGGTGTTTTACCATGTTGCCCAGGCTGGTCTGAAACTCCTGACCTCAGATGATCCACCCCTCTTGGCCTCCCAAAGTGTTGGGATTACAGGTGTGAGCCACTGCACCTGGTTTAAGATAGTCACTCTTTTTTTTTTTTTTTTTTGGGACAGAGTCTCACTCTGTTGCCCGGGCTGGAGTGCCATGGGGTGATCTTGGCTCATTGAAACCTCTACCTCCCGGGTTCAAGTGATTCTTCTGCCTCTGCCTCCAGGCACATACCACCATGCCCAGCTAATTTTTGTATTTTTAGTAGAGATGAGGTTTCCCCATGTTGGCCAGGCTGGTCTCGAACCCCTGACCTTAAATGATCCACCCACCTCAGCCTCCCAAAGTGCTGGGATTATAGGCATGAGCCACCACGCCTGGCCTAGGATAGCCACTGTCTAAGAGAGACCTAACTAGGTCAGAAGTTGGCTTCAGGAGTGTTGGTCAAGTGACACACAGACACAGGCAGTACCACGAAACACACGAAATAACAGAAGCCTTCCCTGGCAGATCCACTGGAGAAGAGGGTGCCCATGAGGGCGGCTGGGAAGCCTGGAGACAGCAGGTAGTTCAGTCAGTAGGTGGGTGGGAGTGAGGAGGAGAGAGAGCAGGAGAGGGGACCTGTTCACCAAAGCCTTTTTTGGGGTTCAGAATGTTAGCCAAGCAGATTTCTCATGGGAATTTCTAATTGGTGGGTTTATGATAAGCAGGCATGAGTTCTGTGGAGTCACACAGTGACTGAAGGGTGGTCACTAGTATATTCATATAGTCCATGCAGAGTGTGCAGGTCGGTGGGGTGATTAAAGTAGGTTGTAGGTAGCTTTCCCAGAGGGTGGTGGTCACTAGGAAGCATTGTCTAAGCCAGATGTCTGGATTAATCACATTGAAGAACTGGAAGGAGGTAGAGAACTGGAAACTGTCAAGGGTTTGACATGCCTCTGGCCTTAGAAAGTTAAAGCTTTTATCAGCATCATGGAAAAAAAAAAGTTAAAGCTATGTTCAAAATGGATGCCAAGACAACATAAAATTATAGACATTCACTACACTTTTTTTTGTGTGTGTGTGACAGGGTGTCACTCTTGTTGCCTAAGCTGGAGTGCAATGGTGCAATCGCAGCTCACTGCAACCTCCGCCTCCCAGGTTCAAGTGATTCTCCTGCCTCAGCCTCCCTAGTAGCTGGGCTTATGAGTGCCTGCCACCATGCCTTGCTAATTTTTGTATTTTTAATAAAGATGGAGTTTCACCATGTTGGCCATGCTGATCTCGAACTCCTGACCTCAGGTGATCTGCCTGCCTTGGCCTCCCAAAGTGTTTGGATTATAGGCGTGAGCCACCGCACCCGGCCCACTATAGTTATTTATTCATTTATTTGTTAGCAGATTCTTCCCTTTGTATCTAGTGGAGAAGGCAAGTACAAAACTGGATCATTACTGATGAAAGTAGTATATAATGAGACTAGTGAGGAATGAATGAGGAATTCTGAGTGATTGGCTCACAAAAACCTTCATGGAAGGATAATGAGGGATTGAGTGTGGAGATATATTTTGGTTGATAACGGCTGAAAAGGTAAGTTGGGATGAGAATTTGGTGGGCCTTGAGTGTCTTGCAAGGAATTTGGGCTTTGTGGTAGGTGGAGAGGTGATAGGGATGGTTTGAATACACTTGAGGATGACCATGATAACTTGAATGGCAGAGAGAAGGTTAGACGGGATGTGGGGAAGTCAGGTTGGAATGGAGAGTGGTTGAGTAGTTCAGGCAAGATATGATGGCCTACTTCCCCTGTTTATTTTTATTTATTTATTTATTATTATTTTTTATTTTTTTGGGACAGTGTTGCTCTGTCGCCAGGCACCAGGCTAGAGTGCAGTGGCACGATCTCGGCTCACTGCAACCTCCGCCTCCCGGGTTCAAGCAATTCTCTTGCCTAGGCCTCCTGAGTAGCTGGGACTACAGGTGCACGCCACCAGTCCCAGCTAATTTCTGTATTTTGTAGGAGAGAGGGGGTTTTGCCACATGGGCCAGGACGGTTTCAATCTCTTGACCTCGTGATCCACCCGCCTTGGCCTCCCAAAGTGCTGGGATTACAAGCGTGAGCCACTGCACCTGGCCTATTTTTATTTTTTAATTAAAAAAATTTTTTTTTGAAACAGAGTTTCGCTCTTGTTGCCCAGGCCAGAGTGCAGTGGCTCCCTCTTGGCTCACTGCAACTACCACCTCCTAGGTTCAAGCAGTGCTCCTGCCTCAGCCTCCTGAGTAGCTGGGATTACAGAAGCCTGCCACCATGACCAGCTAATTTTGTAATATTAGTAGAGACAGAGTTTCGCCATATTGGCAAGGCCGGTCTCGAACTCCTGACCTTAGGTGATCCACCTGCTGGCCTCCCAAAGTGCTGGGATTACAGGTGTGAGCCACTGTGCTCAGCTTCCCTGTTTATTAATTGTTTGAGGTTATGCCAAATCCTGGTTCCTTAGGTGCTGGGAGTTGTACATAAGCTCTTCAGCTTTTCAGAGATAAAGAAATGAGGTTTAAAATCACAAGAGAGGCTGGGCATGGTGGCTTACACCTGTAATCCTAGCACTTTGGGAGGCCAAGGTGGGAGGATCACTTGAGGCCTGGAGTTTGAAACCAGCCTGACCAACGTGGTGAAACCTCATCTCTAATAAAAATACAAAAAAAATTAGCTGGGCATGGTGGCATGTGCCTGTGGTCCCAGCTACTTTGGAGGCTGAGGCAGGAGAATTGCTTGAACCCAAGAGGCGGTGGTTTCAGTGAGCCAAGATTACACCACTGCACTCCAGCCTGGGTGATAGAGTGATACTCTGTCTCAAAAAAAAAAAAAAAAAAAAATTACAGGAGAATCTCATTTACTGGGTGTGTCAGGCATTGCCTTAAAGCAGCATTCAGTTAATGATTTTTTTGTACCTTGCTCTGTTGCCTAGGGTAAGTGCAGTGGCACTCATCACTACACTCACTGCAGCCTTGATCTTCCAGGCTCAAGTGATCCTCCCACCTCAGCCTCCCGAGTAGCTGGGAGATCAGGGACACACCACCATGACCAGCTAACTTTTTTATTGTTTGTAGAGTTGAGGTCTTGCTGTGTTCTTCAGGCTAGCCTTGGACTCCAGGACTCAAACAACCCTCCCACCTTGGCCTCCCAAAGTGCTGGGCTTATAGGCATGAGCCACCGTTCCTGGCCAGTTAATTCTTACAATGACCCTAGAAGGCGGGTACTCTCTCTTTTTTTTCTGTCCATCAAAATCTCATCTCGAAGAAGGCAGGTACTCTCAAGAACTCCCCTTCATAGATAATTGTGTGGAGGCTGCAAGAAGTTGTGACTTACTCAGGGTGACCAGAGGCTGTGTTCTTTACTCACGGTGGCTTCATACTGCCTTCTTAATGTGGGCTTCTCTGGATGCTCACAGGAAGGGTCCCTGGATCACTCCCACGATCTTGACTGAAGAAGGAAGCTGTGTATGGAGCTGAAGTCACTCAGTCTAATTTAAGGTTGGCTTCTGGATCTGAATAGGAACCTGTGTCTTGGTGGAAACAGAGTAGAGGGTGAGCCTGTTGCCCCTTTCAGCAGAAAATACTGCAGGTTGAGTGTAGAGAACAAGGAGAAAGGGTTAAGTGGGAGCCAGATGGACAGTTGGAAGTAGGGTGTGCAGAATTCCTCTGGGAGCTGATAGTCAGGGTAGCATTGGTTAAAGCCTGGCATTGGGTGAGGAAGTAATAATAATGATAATACTACTAATGCTAATAATGAAGGATAATAGCATCTGCCACTCTCAAATTCTTACTGTGTAGGTGACACCTTGCTAAGCATTTTACATGATTTATCTCATTTTTCACCACTCTATCAAGCCACAACCATCACGAAGTTCAGAGAGATTTAGCAGGTTGCCTATGGTCACCCAGTTCATAAGTGGCTTCAAACCTGGGCTAGTCAGACTCCAGAGTGCATGATGTCAGTCGCTATGCTTTCCTGTCCAAAAAGAATCCTTGCCCAGGTGCAGTGGCTCATGCCTATAATTCCAGCAATTTGGGAGACTGAGGTGGGAAGATCATTTGAGCCCAGGAGTTCAAGACCAACCTGGGCAACATAAAGACACCCCATCTCTACAAAAATGATATAAAAAATATTAGCTGGGGCCAGGCGCGGTGGCTCACGCCTGTAATTCAAGCACTTTGGAGGCCAAGGCAGGTGGATCACCTGAGGTTGGGAGTTCAAGACCAGCCTGACCAACATGATGAAACCCCGTCTTTAAGAAAAAAAAAAATGTGTATATATATATATATATTAGCCGGGCCTGGGGATTTGTGCCTATGGTTCCAACTACTTTGGGAGCTGAGGTTGGAGGATTGCTTGAACCTAGGTGGTTGAGGCTGCAGTGATCTGCAATCGCACCACTGCATTCCAGCCTGGGTGGCAGAGTAAACCCGTGTCTCAACAATAACAACAACACCCAAAAAGAATCCTCGGCTTATTAAAATATTGCCATAATAAAATGGGGACAGGGAAATTTTCATAAAATAAAGAGAAATATCAAGGAAATAAAGAGCATGCTAGAAAGCAAGGTTTTAATTTATTCTTTTATTATTTTCTAGCTTTTTTTTTTAAATTGTACTTTAGGTTCTGGGTACCTGTGCAGATCATGCAGGATTGTTGCATAGGTACATATATGGCGAGGTGGTTTGCTGCCTCCATTCCCCCATCATCTATATCTGACATTTCTCCCCGAGTTATCTCTCCCCACCCTCCCCACCCCCTGCTGTCCCTTCCCTAGCCCCCCCACCAACTGACCCCAGGGTGTGATGCTCCCGTCCCTGTGTCCACATGTTCTCATTGTTCAACACCTGCCTATGAGTGAGAACATGTGGTGTTTGATTTTCTGTTCTTCTGTCAGTTTGCTGAGAATGATGGTTTCCAGATTCATCCATGTCCCTACAAAGGACATGAACTCATTGTTTTTAATGGCTGCATAGTATTCCATTGTGTGTATGTGCCACATTTTCTTTGTCCAGCCTACTGTTGATGGGCATTTGGGTTGGTTCCAGGTCTTTGCTATTGTAAACAGTGCCGTGATGAACATATGTGTGCATGTGTCTTTATAATAGAAAGATTTGTTATCCTTTGGGTATATACCCAGTAATGGGATTGCTGGGTCAAATGGAATTTCTATTTCTAGGTCCTTGAGGACTCGCCACACTGTCTTCCAAAATGATTGAAATAATTTACATTCCCACCAACAATGTAAGTGTTCCTATTTCTCCACATCCTCTCCAGCATCTGTTGTCTCCAGAATTTTTTTTCTCTCTGTCTCTCTCTTTTTTTTTTATATTGTCCTGCCACTTTAGTCTCCAGATTTTTTAATGATCATCATTCTAACTGGAGTGAGATGATATCTCAATGTGGTTTTGATTTGCATTTCTCTAATAACCAGTGATGATGAGCATTTTTTCCTATGTTTGTTCGCCTCATATATGTCTTCTTTTGAAAAGTGTCTGTTCATATCCTTCGCCCACTTTTGAATGGGTTTGTTTTTTTCTTGTAAATCTGTTTTAGTTCTTTGTAGATTCTGGATATTAGCCCTTTGTCAGTTGGGTAGATTGCAAAACTTTTTTCCCATTCTGTTTGTTGTCGGTTTGCTCTAATGATTGTTTCTTTTGCTGTACAGAAGCTTTGAAGTTTAATTAGGTCCCATTTGTCTGTTTTGGCTTTTGCTGCCAATGCTTTTGGTGTTCTAGTCATGAAGTCCTTACCTATGCCTATGTCCTGGATGGTTTTGCCTAGGTTTTCTTCTAGGGTTTTTATGGTGTGAGGTCTTTTTTTTTTTTAAATTAATTTATTTTTTTTTTCATAGCTCTCAATGGCAGATACGGTATTAGGTCTTATGTTTAAATCTTTAATCTTTCTGGAGTTAATTTTAGTGTAAGGTGACAGGAAGAGGTCTAGTTTCTGCTTTCTGCATATTGCTAGCCAGTTTTCTCAACACCATTTGTTAAACAGGGAGTTCTTTCCCCGTTGCTTCTTTTTGTTGGGTTTGTCAAAGATCAGATGGTTGTAGATGTGTGGTGTTGCTTCCAAGGCCTCTGTTCTTTCCCATTAGTCTATGTCTCTGTTTTGGTACGAGTACCATTCTGTTTTGATTACTGTAGCCTTGTAGTATATATTTTCTAGCTTTATTGAGGTGTAACTGACAAATAATCATATCTGTCAAGGCATACAACTTGATGATTTGATATATGTGTACATTGTGTAATGATTACCACAGTCAGTCAACGTATCCATCACCTCAAATAGTTACTCTTTTGTGTGTGCGTGTGTGGTGAGGATGCTTAAGATCTGCTCTCTTAGCAAATTCCAAGTACCAATACAGCAGTATACTTACCATGTTGTATATTAGATTCCCTAGAACATATTAATCTTATAACTGAAACTTTGTACCCTTTGACCAATATCTCCTCATTTCCCTCAAACCCCCAGCCCCAGGTAACCACCATTCTAACCTCTGCCACTAAGAGTTTAACTTCTTTAGATTCCGTATAAGAGTGAGATCATACAGTATTTGTCTTTTTGTGTCTGGCTTATTTCACTTGAGAAAATGTTCTCAGGCTGGGTGTGGTGGCTCACGCCTGTAATCCAAGCACTTTGGAGGCCTAGGTGGGTGGATCACCTGACATCGGGAGTTCAAGACCAGCCTGACCAATATGGTGAAAGCCTATCTTTAAAAAAAAAAAAAAAAAAATGTTCTCTAGGTTCATCCATGTGGGCATCAATGGCAGGCTTCCTTCCTTTTTATGGCTGGGTAATATTCCATTGTGTGTGTGTGTGTGTGTATTCCACAATTTCTTTATCCATTTGTGGATAAACAGTTGTTTCTACATCTTAGCTATTGTGCATACTACTGCATATTCTTTTTTTTTTGAGGCAGAGTTTTATTCTTTCGCTCAGGCTAGAGTGCAGTTGAGTGATCTTGGCTCACTGCAACTTCTGCCTCCCAGGTTCAAGCAATTCTTGTGCTTTAGCCACCTGAGTAGCTGGGTTTACAAGAGTGAGCCACCATGCCTGGCTAATTTTTCTATTTTTAGTAGAGATAGGGCTTCGCCATGTTGGCCAGGCTGGTCTTGAACTTCTGGGCTCAAGTGATCTAACTGCCTTGGCCTCCCAAAGTGCTGGGGTTACAGGCATGAGCCACCATGCCTGGCTGCATATTCTTTTTATTTACAAAAGTCACAATGTCATTCTTGCAGAGATAGGAACTGATCCCAGTAGTAGGGCTAGAGATTGAGCATTTGTGTTTAGGGAAATAAACTAGTTTTTTAAATTTTATTATTTGTTTATTATTATTCTTATTATTATTTTGGAGATGGAGTTTTGTTCTTGTTGCCCAGGCTGGAGTGCAATGGCGCAGTCTCAGCTCACTGCAACCTCCGCCCCCAGGGTTCAAGCAATTCTCCTGCCTCAGCCTCCTGAGTAGCTGGGGATTACAGGCATGTACCACCATGTCTGGCTAATTTTTGTATTATTAATAGAGACAGGAGTTCTCCATATTGGTCAGGCTGGTCTTGAACTCCTGACCTCAGGTGATCTGCCTGCCTCAGCCCCCTAAAGTGCTGAGATTACAGGTGTAAGCCACCACACCTGGCCTTTTTTTTTTTTTGAAACGAAGTCTTGCTCTGTTGCCCAGGCTGGAGTACAGTGGTACCATCTCAGCTTACTGCAACCTTTCCCTCCCAGGTTTAAGGATTCTCTTGCCTCAGCCTTCTGAGTAGCTAGGACTATAGGAATGCACCACCACACCTGGCTAATTTTTGTATTTTTAGTAAACATGGGGTCCTGCCATATTGTCCAGGTTGGTCTTGAACTCCTGACCTCAAGTGATCTACCCATTTTGACATCCCAGAGTGCTGGGATTACAAGCATGAGCCACTGCACTGCCCTTTGTTTTTTCACATACACTTTAGATTAGTTTATGAAGGTCCAGACAAATTCTATTGGAAATTTGATTGGAATTGCATTGAATTGATAGATGAGCTCCCCCATGGAAAAAATAGCTCAAGAGACGTTTATAGAATAAACATATGTCTGAGGCCTGGTATGGTGGCTCACATTTGTAATCTGAGCACTTTGGGAGGCCAAGGCTGAAGGATGGCTTGAGCACAGAAGTTCAAGACCATCCTAGGCAATATAGTGAGACCACCACCTCCAGCTTCTCTTGAGAAGAAAAATTTAGCCAGGCCTGGCAGCATGTGCTTCTAATCACAGTTACTCCAGAGGCCGAGGCAGGAGGATCCCTTGAGGACAGGAGTTTGAAGTTACAGTGATGGAGCTACTACACTCCAGCTTGGGCAACACAGCCAGACCCTGTCTCAAAAAAAAAAAAAAAGAGAAATGCCTCCAAAGTGCATCTTATAAGTCAACATTTGTTAATAGAAGTCAGTGAATGAATGAATAAGGGCCAAAGATAACTAAGATTAACCAGCATATTATATTGTATTTTATATATATATATATATTTTTCTTTTCTATGTATTATATATTATGTTAATTTTTTTTTTGAGATCAGTCTTGTTCCGTTGCCCAGGCTAGAGTGCAGTAGCCCAATGTGGGCTCACTTCAACCTCCATCTTCTGGGTTCAAGCGATTCTCCTGCCTCAGCCTCCTGAGTAGTTGGGATTACAGGCATCTGCCACCACGCCCAGCTAATTTTTCTTTTTCTTTTTCTTTTTTTTGGAGACAAGAGTCTCACTCTGTCGTCCAGGCTGGAATGCAGTGGCATGATCTCGGCTCACTGCAACCTCCGCTTCCAGGGTTCAAGTGATTCTCCTGCCTCAGCCTCCTGAGTAGCTGGGATTACAGACATGCACCACGATACCCAGCTAATTTTTGTATTATTAGTAGAGACAGGTTTCGCCATGTTGGCTAGACTGGTCTCTAACTCTTGACCTCCTGATCTGCCTGCCTCGGCCTCCCGAAGTGCTGGGATTACAGGCGTGAGCCACTGCGCCCGGTCTGAGTTTCTTATTTCCTTAAAAATAATTGCTTGTAGTTACCCTTGTAGAGTGAATACAGTCATCTGGTGTTGGGGAAGGGAGGCCTATTTTTGGGGGATAGTTTCACTAATGAACTTGAACACTAAATTTCAGCAAAGCCTCTCTTTTTTTACCTCCCCTTTTTTTTTGAGTAGTCTCACGCTGTTGCCTAGGCTGGAGTACGCAGTGATGTGATCTTGGCTCACTGTAACCTCTGCCTCTGGGTTCAAGTGATTCTCCTGCCTCAGCCTCTTGAGTAACTGAAACTACAGGTGTATGCCATAATGCTCAGCTAATTTTTGTATTTTTAGCGGAGACCAAGTATTACCACGTTGACCAGGCTGGTCTCGAACTCCTGACCTCAGGTGATCCACTCGCCTTGGCCTCCCAAAGTGCTGGGATTATAGGTGTGAGCCAACACACCCGGCCTCTTTTTTAAAAAAAAAAAAAAAAAAATTTTTTTTTCTGAGACAGGGTCTCACAGTGTCTCTGAGGCTGGTGTGCAGTGGTGCAATCTCAGCTAACTGCAACTTTTGCCTCCCAGGCTGAACTGATCCTGCCACCTCAGCCTCCCAAGTACCAAGGACAACTGGTGCATGCCACCACACCTGATTGATTTTTGTATTTTTTGTATAGATGGGGTTTTGCTATGTTGCTCAGGCTGGTCTCAAACTTCTGGGCTCAAGCGATCCTCCCACTTTGGCCTCCCAAAGTGCTGGGGTTACAGGTGTGAGCCACTGTGCCCGACCACTTTTTATTTTCTGACCCATTGGTAGACAACAAAGCTTCTCTCTCTCTTTTTTTTTTTTTAAAAAGATGGAGTTTCACCATGATGGCCAGCCTGGTCTTGAACTCCTGACCTCAAGTGATCCACCCACCTCAGCCTCCCAAAGTGCTAGGATTATAGGCGTGAGCCACTGCGCCCAGCCAACAAAGCTTCTCTTTACTGAAAAAAAGAAATACTGGCTGGGCATGGTACCTCACATCTGTAATCTCAGCACTTTGGGAGACCAAGGTGGGCGGATTGTTTGAGCCCAGTAGTTGGAGACCAGCCTGAACAAATGGCGAAAGCTTGTCTTTACAACAAAAATTGGCCCACTCTGGAGGCTGAGACAGGAGCATCCCTTGAACCCAGGACGCTCCATCTCAAAAAAAAAAAAAAAAAGGTAGAAGTGTGGCTCTCAAACTTGAGCTTTTGGTGAGGCACAGTGGCTCATGCCTGTAATCCCAGCACTTTGGGAGGCTGAGGCAGGCAGATCATGAGGTCAAGAGATTGAGACCATTGTTGGCCAACATGGTGAAACCTTGTCTCTAAAAATACAAAAAAATTAGCTGGGTGTGGTGGCGCGGTGCTTGTAATCCCCCAAAAATATAAAAAACAAAAAATGTTAGCTAGGTGTGGTGTTATGTGCCTCTGTAATCCCAGCTCCTTGTGAGGCTGAGGCAGGAGAGTCACTTGAACCCAGGAGGCAGAGGTTGCAGGGGGGCAGAGATTGCACTCCAGCCTGGTGACAGAGGGGGACTCTGTCTCAAACAAACAAACAAACAAAAAACAAACTTGAGGCTTCAGGCAAATCACTTGTTATCTTATTAAAATGCACATTCCTGAGTCTTACCCCTAGAGTTGGTAGTTCAGTGGCCCATGGGGTGGACTCCAGGAATCTACATTTCTTTATTTTATTAAAATTTTTTTTCTTTTTTTAAATTTTTCTACTTGTTTTTAATGGCTATAAGCATATTTTATTAAATTTTTTTTATAGCAAGGGATCTCCCAGCACATTATTAAAATTTAAAAAAAATTTTTTATTTTTATTTTTTTTGGAGACAGAGTCTCACTCTGTCACCCAGGATGGAGTGCAGTGCTACAATCTCAGCTCTTCTGCAACTTCTACCTCCCAAGTTCAAGCAATTCTGCCTCAGCCTCACGAGTAGCTGGGATTACAGAGGCACGTGACACCATGCCTGGCTAATTTTTTTTCATCATGTTGGTCAGGCTGGTCTTGAGTTCCTGACCTCAAGTGGTCTGCCCACCTTAGCCTCCCAAAGTGGAGGCCACCAAGCCTGGCCCAGAAATCTACATTTTAAAAAACGCTTAAAAATTTTGTCTTTTTTTTTTTTTGTTTTGCTCTGTTGCCCAGGCTAGAATGCAGTGACGTGATCATGGCTTATTGCAGCCTTGACCTCCTAGACTCAAGGGATCCTCCTACCTCAGCATTTTGAGTAGCTGGTACTTATAGGTGTAGGCTGTCACTGCAGGCTAATGTTTATATTTTCTGTAGAGATGGGGTCTCCCTTTCTTCCCCAGGCTGGTCTTGAACTCCTGGCCCCAGACAGTCCTCCCATTGTGGCCTCCCAAAGTACTGGGATTACAGGTGTGAGTCACTGCTCCCAGTCAGGCACATGTGTATGTGTGTGTGTGTGTGTGTGTGTGTATATATATATATATATTTTTTTTTTTAATGAGATGGAGTCTTTTTCTGCAGCCCAGGCTAGAGTGCAGTGGTGTAATCTCAGCTCACTGCAACCTCTGCCTCCTGGGTTCAAGCGATTCTCCTGTCTCAGCCTCCCAAGTAGCTGGGACTACAGGTGTGTACCTCCACAGCCAGCTAATTTTAATAGAGATGGGCTTTCACCATGTTGGCCAGGCTGGTCTGGAACTCCTGACCTCTAGAGATCCACCTGCCTGGGCCTCCCAGAGTGTTGGGATTACAGGCATGAGCCACCTCTCTTGGCTCAGAAATCTGCATTTTTGAAATGGCACCTAGGCTAATATTTTTTCAGATGTTGCTCTGATTATACTTTAGAAATACTAGATTAGGAAATGAAAGTTCCAAAGGGGAGAGCAATGGAATTATAAGTAAGGACTATTGTGGTGTTATTATACGTATTGGGTTTTGTCTGCTGTTCCTGATTCATAACTCCCACAGCTTCTGTTGTAATGTTGGGTGTGTTAGCCCTCAGGAATCAGAATCTCTTTCATGCCCTCCTTTTGCCTGCCCTAAGGCTGGATCATGGTCTTTCCCCACCTTTCTGATTGTGGATCATAAGCCCCTCCCTAGAGTGGGTCCTGCCCTGTATACTGAGGGAAGGAATGCTGATGTCATGAAGCTTCCTTGAAAACCCAAGAACCCAAGAGGACTGGGTTCACAGAGCCTCTGGATAGCTGAGTACTTGGAGATTCACGGAGTGTGGTGCGCTTCGAGAAGTTCTGGAACCTTCATGCCCTTTCCCGTAACTCCTCCTGCACATCTGTTCATCAGTATCTTTTGCAATTTCTTTTATAAAAAGCCAGCAAACGTAAGTGTGTACCTGAGTTCTGTGAGTCACTGCAGCAACTAAATCGAACCCAAAGAAGGGGTTATGGGAACCCCAACTTGAAGCTGGTTGGTTGAAGTTCCAGGGGCCTGGACTTGGGGGAAGTGAGGGATGCAGTCTTGGGGACCGGGCCCTCAACCCGTGGTATCTGACACCATCCCCAGGTAGTAGATGGTGTCAGGATTGTATTGGAGGGCACCCACCTGGTGTCTGCTGGTTGGTGTGTGAGGAAAAAACCCACACACTTGGTCACAGAAGTCTTCTGTGTTGATGATTGCTGTGACGATTTGAGAGCAGAGGAAAAATGCTGAGAGTTTTTCCTGAAATGACTATAGATTATGAAAAGTACTAAGTCCAGAAAGAATTAAGAAAGGAGAGAAGAACAGGTAGGAGAAATAGAAAGCATAGAGGAAGATGGTCAATTTAAGTTCAAATATATGAAATATTAATTGCAAACAGAAAAAAATCAGTTATAAGTTGCATGGAGAAACAGTATAAAACATAAGTTGAAAATAAAAGAATGGACCAGGCGAGGTGGCTCACGCCTATAATCCCAGCACTTTGGGAGGCTGAGGTGGGCAGATCACCTGAGGTCAGGAGTTCAAGACTAGCTTGGCCAACATGGTGAAACCCCGTCTCTACTAAAATACAAAAATTAGCTGAGCATGGTGGTGCAAGCCTGTAATCCCAGCTACTTGGGAGGTTGAAGCAGAAGAATTGCTTGAACCCGGGAGGCGGGGGGTTGCAATGAGCTGAGATCTGTGGGTTGGGCACAGTGGCTCATTCCTATAACCCCAGAGCTTTGAGAGGATGAAGTGGGAGGATCACTTGAGCCCAAGAGTTGGAGAAGAGTTGGAGCCCAGCCTGAGTAACCTAGCAAGACCTTGTCTCTACAAAAAAAAAAAAAAAAAATTAGCCAAACTCAGTGACATGAGCTGTAGTCCCAGCTACTTGTGGGGCTGTGGTGGAAGGATTGCTTGAACCCAGGAGTTTGAGGTTACAGTAAGCTATGATAATGGCACTGCACTCCAGCCTGGGCAACAGAGTGAGACCCTATCTCTAAAATAAATAAATAAATACAAATTTTAAAAAACTGTGGCTATATTATGAGGCATGAGTCAAAGTAGACATTAAAGAAAATGAGCCAAGCATGGTGGCTCACGCCTGTAATCCCAGCACTTTGGGAGACTGAGGCAGGCAGATCACCTGAGGGCTGGAGTTTGAGACCAGCCTAGGCAACATGGTGAAAGCCCATCTCTACTAAAAATACAAAAATTAGCTGGGCATGGTGATGGCCACCTGTAATCCCAGCTACTTGGGAGGCTGAGGCAGGAGAATCACTTGAATCTGGAAGGCAGAGGTTGGAGTGAGCCGTCATTGTGCCACTGCACTCCAGCCTGGGTGACAGAGCAAGATCCTGTTTCAAAAAAACAAAATGAAGATAGGCTTGTTTGTAATAATAGTTTCCATACAAAAGGGAAACAGGCACGGAGCAGGGAGGTGACAGGCACAGACTCATTCCAGAGCAGAGGGATGAAGGTACAAGGCTTGCAAGGCCAGCTACAGGTGACTTGGTGGTGTGCTGCCGCTGTTGTGTGGCACCTCTCTCCTGGCAGCTGCAGCTGTGGCCGAGGACTTTAGTCTGATATAAAATGCTCAGGAATTGAAGGAAAGGCAGCCTGTTAGGTGTACTGGCCCCAAAGAACGACTGTGCAGCCACCTGGTGGACTGAGCAAAAGTAGGGTGGGGAAGGGTCGCATTGACCATGAGTCTGAGTTTGAGCAGATCAAATAAACAGGTATGCATTAATCCCCTAACTGTAAAACACTCCACAGGACTGAGTGGGCAGAGTAGTGAGAGTTACAGTGTTTGTCCTCAAGGAGCCTCCATTCAAGACAAGGGATAGTCTTCTCTAACCAAAGTAAATGTTTTGAAAATCAACCAGACACAGAGGGCTCACCTGGCTGCTCCTGAGCAGCTGTTGTTTTGGGTCTGGCCTGACCACTTTTGACCTGGGCATAGAGGGCTAATGATGCCTGTATGTGCATGGTGGCATTGTGATAGACACAGTAGCAATGGTTAACATGCTCTTCGGCTTTGCTTCGAAAGTAACATTCTTCCTCTCTCCTGATTCCCCTTGCCCTCTTTGCTTTTTTTTTGAGACAGGGTCTGGCTGTCATCCAGGCTGGAGTGTAGTGGCACGATCTCAGCTCACTGCAGTCTCCTCCTTGCAGGCTCAAACCATCCTTCCATCTCCGCCTCCTGAGTAGCTGGAACCACAGGCATGTGCCACAACACCTGGCTACTGTTTTGTATTTTAGTAGAGATGGGTTTTGCCTTATTGCCCAGGCTGGTCTGGGACTCCTGGACTCGAGCGATCTGCCCACCTCGGCCTCCCAAAGAGCTGGGTTTATAGGTGTGAGCCACTGTGCTCAGTCTCTCTCTGCTTTTCTTGCCAGCATTTATACATTTATGCCAGCTCCGATATTCTATAGTGATATATCTGCGTAAGCTCCAAGTGGGCAAGAACTTTGTTTTGTTCACTGTCTCTCCCCATATCTAGAACAGTGCCTGGTACTGTTGAAGGAAGGACTTTGAGGACTGACTTGCCCCAGGTACTACGCTAAGGATTTTATGTACATTATTTCATTTTATCCCAACTACTTTTGAGGTAGGTATTATCCTATTTTACAAACGAAGAAACTAAGGCTCAGTGAGATTAACAAAATGACCCAAGGTCATACAATCTTAAGTGGTAGAGCTGGGATTTGAACCTCAGTTTAACTAACTATGAAACCCTTAACTGCTATTCTTTCTCAACTTTCCTTTTTGCTGCAGAATCTGGGAACATGGCCAGAAAGGCTCTTAAGCTTGCTTCGTGGACCAGCATGGCTCTTGCTGCCTCTGGCATCTACCTCTACAGCAACAAGTACTTGGACCCTAATGATTTTGGTGCTGTCAGAGTGGGCAGAGCAGTTGCTACGGTAGGTTTTTCTTGTTTGGGGGGTAGCAGAGAAGCTACAGGATTACTTGCAGGTATTCATACATGTAGCAGATAGATATGTCTGTCATACATATGTGGAGATACTTGTGTATCCTTACATGTGCAAAGGCTCCATCTGCACAGGTGTACACATATGGATGTGTGTCCTCATATTTCTTTACTCCCATACACACAACCTCTGTGATCTGAGATAGCATAGAATGGGACTGCCCTGGGTCTGTGTTCTTCATGAAGCCTTTACATTTTAGGTTCTGTATCTTATTTTAGTGACACACCAAGAGGGGCTGTGCTCTTTAGCAAATGCACTTGCAAGGAGGACTATGCAGTTTTGATTAAATTCTACTAGAAAACTTGATATCTCTCCATTGAGCTAGGATGAATGGGCCCTGTTGCAGGACTCATACCCAGAGAGTCTAAGCCTAACTGACAGAGAACCTGAGCTGCATATTTTGTGTTTAGAAGTTTTCTCCAATGGCTCAACAGGAGCATCATCCTGGTATGATCATGTCCTCTTAACTGCTGACTGCAGCTCTCCGAGACATTCCTATAGAACTGACCCATTGGTGGGTAGATGGCCACTTGCCTCATGCTTGCTTTCCTCCTTTATCTGCTGCAGGATGAGCTCATGCTTTCTTCCCCTTGATGTAGATTCAGTCAGATGCACAGTTTATTGTGGTTGTCATCTCACCATCTTCTTAATACTCAGTGTTGCCAGGAGTGGTGGCACTTGCCTGTATAGTCCCAGCTACTTGGGAGGCTGAGGTGGGAGGATCGCTTGAGCCCAGGAGTTCTGGGCTGTAGTGTGCTATGCTGATCGGGTGTCTGCACTAAGTTTGGCATCAATACGGTGACCTCCTGGGAGCGGGGGACCACCAGGTTGCCTAAGGAGGGGTGAACCGGCCCAGGTCGGAAACAGAGCAGGTCAAAACTCCCGTACTGATCAGTAGTAGGATTGCGCCTGTGAATAGCCACTGCACTCCAGCCTGGGCAACAAAACGAGACCCTGTCTCTAGGAAAAAAAAGAAAAAAAAATACTCAGTGTTTATCGTCAGGTGTCCTTTGAGCCCTCCCTCAGAGGGGAGGGCATTGATGTGCCTGTCCTCAAGGCTGAGCTGAGTTATAGAACCAATATGGACAAATAGACTGATTATCCAATCAGACTGCAGAGTATGAAACAATTCCCAAGTGTTTACTGAGTGCTTTTTTTGGGTCAAGCATTGTCTTATATGCTTTCAGGGGCAGAAACAAACTGTCCCACCTAGACCCAGCTATAAAGTAGCTTCTGGTTGAGGAATGCCTATATGAATAGGTTAAAAAACAATCTAATTTCTCTGAAATCATGTACAAAAAAATAATTAAAATAAATAAATAAACAATCTAAATCCATGCATTGTGCCAAGATGGGTGATTCATATGCTGCTATGGTCGGACACTGGAGTGAGTTCTGTGGCCTGGGAGTCAGGATTGGTATCCTAGGGGTAGCAAGTTTTATGTATATATCTCAATGCCTAAGATATATAATAAATATTATTATAAATATATATATATTTAATATTTATTTTTTTGAGACAGGGTCTTGCTCTGTTGTCCAGGCTGGGGTTCTGTGGTGTGATATCAACTTGCTGCAACCTCCACATCCCGGTCTCAAGAGATCCTCCCACCTCAGCTTCTCGAGTAGCTGGGACCACAGATGCCTGACACCATACCTGGCCAATTTCTGTATTTTTTTGTAGAGATAGGGTTTCACTATGTTGCCTAGGATGGTCTTGAACTTCACGGTTCAAGCAATCTGCCCATCTCTGTCTCTCAAAGTGTTGAGATTACGGGCGTGAGCCACTGTAACCAGGCAATTGTGTGTGTGTGTGTATACACACACACACATAAATCATTGAGGAATGCCTACAGGAGTAGGTTGAAAAACAATCCATTGCTTATAGCCATTATTGGGAAAAAATCCAAATCCATGCATTCAAATCCATATGTATACATAGATAGATATAGATGTACATATATATAAAAAAAATATATATATACACACATATTTATTTATCTATTTATTTGAGACAGAGTCTTACTCTGTCGCCCAGACTGGAGTGCAGTGGCACAATCTTGTCTCAGCTCACTTCAACTTTCACCTCCTGGGTTCAAGTGAGCACGTCTGGCTAATTTCTGTATTTTTAATAGAGATGGGGTTTCACCATGTTGGCCAGGCTGGTCTCGAACTCCTGGCCTCAAGTGATCCACCTACCTTGGCCTCCCAAAGAGCTGGGATTACATGTTTGAGCCACCACGCCTGGCCTGTATATATATATTTTTAGACTAGTCAAGTACCATAGTGAGAAGGGAGGAAAGAGTAGAGCAAGGAGTTTGATCTGTGACTGATTGTGAACAATCAGTTGAGTTAACTCAGTACCTTCAGGCCAGCGAGAAGCAGGTTTTAAATGGAATCCTAGAGATTTGAATAGTTGGAAAGGAGGGAGGAAGATATGAATCAGTGCTTTGTAAACCAGCCACAAAGCTGTCTATTTTCTAAAGGCCAGGGCTCTGGTCTGGATCATCCTTGAACACTACTCAGTGACTAGGTCTTACTTGTGGTTAATGTTTAACAAGTATATGTCTAATAGGATAAAGCTTTATAGAGTGCAAAGGAAGAAACTCTCTTAATATCAACTTTATAAGTCCTTGAACTTCTAGGCTCCCAGTTACTCAATTCTATAAAGGAATGTTTGGGGTAGATAATCCCCAAGGTTCCTCAATGTCTAAGATATCTTGGAGACTGGAATTTTCTGATTCACTCTGGATGAGGGGACACAGAATCAAGACTCATGCTATTAGGGCCAGGTGTGTGGCTCACTCCTGTAATCCCAGCACTTTGGGAGGCTGAGGCAGGAGGATCACCTGAGGTCAGGAGACCAGCCTGGCCAACATGGCAAAATCCTGTCTCTACTAAAAATACAAAGATTAGCCAGATGTGGTGGCATGTGCATGTAATCCCAGCTGAGGCCAAGGCAGGAAAATTGCTTCAACTTGGGAGGCAGAGGTTGCAGTGAGCTTGAGATTGTGCCAGTGCACTCCAGCTTGTGTGACAGAGTGAGACTCTATCTCAAAAAAAAAAAAAAAAAAAAAAAGACATAAGCTATTAGAGCAGACATACATAAAAAATAATGTTTATTTGTGATATGGAGAAGTGGGCTAAGATTATGTAACAGCATTCATTCAACTAGCTTTGATTGAGCATTTAGTCCATGTTGCTGGCAGTGTAAAAGCTGCTGGGGTATAGTGATGGACAGGAGGGACAAGCCCCTGTGCTTCTAGAGCTCAGAGTTTACGCTTTTAGGAAGAGACAGTTCATAAGGAAACAAATGAGCAAGATAATGTTGGACGGTGGTTTGTTATGATAAATAATTGAATGTTTCTGGTAAACAGGGCAATTTTAGAGTAGGCTTCTGCAGAGGTGGTATTTGCACAGTCCTGAATGATAGAAAGAAGGTAGCTAGAATAAGATCCAGGGGCTGGGCATCTTAGGGGTGGGACTGGCCACTCCTCCAGACAGAGCAGTGTCAGGAACCTGTACTGCAAGTTTTGGGCAGAGGAGTAGTATTTAATGTCCAAGTGCTAAGCTTTTCCCCACTGCCTTGGTTCACAGACAGCTGTCATCAGTTATGACTACCTCACTTCCCTGAAGAGTGTCCCCTATGGCTCAGAGGAGTACCTACAGCTGAGATCTAAGGTAAGTAACCCATGGGACCCATCTGAACCAGGCCAGGACCGAATAATACTTGAACTCCTAAGCTTATGCCATCCTCCCACCTCAGCCTCCCAAAGTGCTAGGATTACAGGTGTGAGCCACTGCGCCCGGCCTAGGATTGGATAAATCCTGAAGCAGCTGCCTAGCCATGAAGCTTCCTGTGTACAGCTGGAGTTGGACAGAGGGCAGTGTAGGAGATTAAGGCTGGGGCCATTGGCCACTGAGGGTTTGGAAGGAAGAAGAGGGGGACCACTTCCTCCTTCACGTGGAGGTTTCAGTACTTCTGAGTGGGGCTGTCAGACCAGCATCAAGCTGGATCCCATGGTACTGAGGTTATTAATCTGTAAAGTGCAGTAGGGGAGGCCAGTGTGTGTTTCTGGGGAGTACAGGTGTCTGGGTTGACTCAGGAGGGATGTAGGCTCTGACCCAGAGGTAACTTAGCTGGCTTCTAAACTGTTTTGCCAGGCAAAACCCAATTGAAAGAGATGAATTGCTTTTCTATCCTCGAGGGCTACTCTGGGGGCTCTTGTAGACCTCTGAGTAGAGCTGTCAACCCCAAACTCTCTCTTGTAACTTGGAACAGGGTAGTTGATGTTGTTACATGTTTAGATATCCCAGAGACTTGAGGTATCAAACAAGAAAGCATTTTTTTTGTGGCTGTAGGTTGAGTTTGAGGTCAAGTGTAGATACTTTTGGCTCCTCCAGAGAGAGGTTTGTGATGGGCATGTCTGTGCTCAGGCAGTCCCCTCAGCCAGGAATGCCAATGCCCTTTGCCCCTTAGAAAATTCCTCATCATCCTTCCAGACTCAGTTCAAGTTCTCCTCTGTGGTGCTTTTCTTCTCAGTTTTCCTAGGTGGATGGAATAATTAATTTCTAAATTTTTGTTTAACCTTTTTATTATGGCAATTTCAACCATCAAGAGTAGAGAGAACAGCAGAATGAACTCCGGTCATTTAGCTTCAGAAATTATCAACCTTTTGCCCATCTGTTAGTCATCTTCCCCCCTTTATTTATTTATTCTTTTATTTATTTGTTTATTGAGCTGGAGTCTCACTCTGTTGCCCAGGTTGGAGTGCAATGGTGCAATCTTGGCTCATTGCAACCTCTGCCTCCCAAGTTCAAGCAATTCTCCTGCCTCAGCCTTCCAAGTGGCTGTGATTACAGGTGTACACCACCACACCTGGCTAATTTTTATATTTTTAGTAGAGATGGGATTTTAGCATGTTGTCCAGGCTGTTCTCGAATTCCTGACTTCAGGTAATCCACCCGTTTTGGCCTCCCAAAGTGCTGGGATTACAGGTGTGAGCCACTGTGCCAGGCCTGTTTCATTTATTTTTTATTCATTCGCTTATTTATTTATTTATTTTTGAGACAGAGTCTCACTCTGTGGCCCAGGCTAGAGGCAAGTGGTGCAATCTTGGCTCACTGCAACCTCAACCTCTCAGGTTTAAACAATTCTCCTGCCTCAGTCTCACAAGTAGCTGGAATTACAGGTGCAGGCCACCACACCTGGGTAAGTTTTGTATTTTTAGTAGAGACAGGTTTCCACCATGATGGCCAGGCTGGTCTTGAACTCCTGGTCTCAAGTGATCCACCTGCCTCAGCCTCACAAAGTGCTGGGACTACAGGAGTGAGTCACCATGCCTGGCCTCACTCACTTAATTTTTTTTTCCTAAATATTGAAATACAAATCTCAGGCATCACATTGTTTTATCAGTAAATAGTATATATCTCAAATAGATAAGGAACTTTAAAAAAAATATCGCCAGAAGACCATGGTCAGTAACAAAACTGACAGTTCCTTAATAATCTCTTACAGATAGTCCATGTTCAATTGCGCTTGTCCCCCAAAATTTTTTTTTTTTTTTCTTTTTTTGAGATGAAGTCTTGCTCTGTTGCCCAGGCCGGAGTGCCACCAGTGGTGTGATCTTGGCTCACTGCAACCTCTATTTCTGGGGTTCAAGCAATTCTACTCCCTCAGCCTCCTTACTAGCTGGGATTACAGGTTTGCACCACTGCGCCTGAGTAATTTTTGTATTTTTAGTAGAGACTGGGTTTCATTGTATTGGCCAGGCTGGTCTCAAACTCCTGACCTCAGGTGATCTGCCCACCTTGGCCTTCCAAAGTGCTGGGATTACAGGTGCGAGCCACCGTACCCAACCCCAAAATGTCTTTTTACAGTTAGTTTGTTCAAATCTGGATTAAAATATCCAAATAAGGTAGATATATTAAGGTTGACTTTTTCTACATCTTTAAAAATTGGTAACATTTTCTCTTTCTCCCTCTTTCTTGAGTTACTTGTTTGTTGAAGAAACCCAATAATTTATCCTGTAGAATTTTCTGCATTCTGGATTTGGCTGATTCCATCTTCAAAGTATAATTTAATGGGAAATACATTCAAATGGTACATAATTCAAAATATACAATATTTGAAACATACAAAATGACCTTCCTACCCTTGTTCCTCAGGTACCCGATTTTCTCAACTAGATATGGTTATTATTTCTTGTGCATTCTTCCAGAGACATCTTCCTATTTGAATTTAATCACTTTATTTTATTCTTGCCACAGACAATAGTTGGTGACATGTCTTTCTTTTTAGACTATCTGTTCCTTTAGATCAGGGATTGAGTCTTTGTTTTTTCCGATCTTCTCTTTCCAGCCGTGATGCATGCATAGGCCTGCATTGATTTAATGTCTGTTTCAATGCCATCCTGTAGCCTGCCACCTCCCTACTTTTGGGGAAGGTCCCAGAGAGAGCATGATGTTAATAGTTAGAAGACCCAAGTTTGTACCTTGGCTTTGGGAAGTTCATTTAGCCTTTTGGAGATGCCATTTGTCTATAAACTAGAGATGGTTATGCCACTTACTCAGGATTATATAGATAATATCTCTGCCTTGTGAAATAGAAAGCACGTATCAAAAACAAGTCAGATGTCTTCTACAAGGTATGTTCCATGAGGACAGTGACTTGGTCTGTGCTGTAAATCTCCACGTCTGCAGCATCCATCACCAGGAAGTGACAGGTCCTGAGTAAAGGTTTGTTGAATGAACAAATGAATAAAATGTTAGTTTTTATGGAGGATCTCAAAGACTCTGCTTCTGAGACATAATTGCCTGCTGCGTTTCCCTGCCCCTCTTACTCCAGCTAACCAGTGCTATGGGCCTTGACCCCCACTGGTGTAACATTCTATGGAGAGCTTGCAGGCTTGGACACAGGGGCAAGGCCTCTGCTTTATGGAATCTGCAGAGGAGGCAGGAGATGGGTATCAAAAAGACAGTTGCCCAGCTGGGCACAGTGGCTTACGTCTGTAATCCCAGCACTTTGGGAGGCCGAGGTGGGCGGATCACAAGGCCAGGAGTTTGAGACAAGCCTGGCCAATATGGTGAAATCCAGCCTCTACTAAAAATACAAAAATTAGCCGGGTGTGGTGGCACATGCCTGCAGTCCCAACTACTTGGGAGGCTGAGGCAGGAAGATCGCTTAAACCTGGGAGGTGAAGGTTGCAGTGAATCGAGATCATGCCACTACACCCCAGCCTGGGCAACAAGAGCAAAACCCCATCTCAAAATAAATAAATAAATAAATAAATAAATAAAGGCAGGTGTGGTGGCTCACACCTGTAATCCCAGCATTTTGGGAGGCTGAGGTGGGTGGATCACCTGAGGTTGAGAGTTCGAGACCAGCCTGACCAACATGGAGAAACCCCCTCTACTGAAAATACAAAGTTAGCCGGGTGTAGTGGCACATGCCTGTAATCCCAGCTGAGGCTAGAGAATCATTTGAACCTGGGAAGCAGGGGTTGTCATGAGCCAAGATTGCACCATTGCACTCCAGATTGGGAAACAAGAGCGAAAAATTTCATCTCAAAAAAATAAATAAATAAATAAAAATAAAGACAGTTACCTGTCATATGTAAGTCATCTGAAAGGCAGTGACACTGCAGCTCCTGGAGAAGTTGACAGTTACAGGGATGCAGTAAGGAAAGTGCAGCCTGGCATTTGATAAGAGTAGCAAGTGGTGGCTGGCACCAGAAAACAGCATGTAGGCCTGTCTCCGGGAGTTGTCCCTGGGAAGGGGGAGCTGGCTGGCACTAAAGAGCACAAGTAAATATCGCAGGAGTGTTTTCTTCCACTGGAGCACTTATCCCTTCTCATCAGCCTGGCTGATAAAGGAATGAGTGAAGGGTGAAACGTAATTATCATAGCTATCAAGCCAGCATCTCCAGGTCCCAGAGTATGTCAGAGCCGGGAGGCTAGCTCGGCAGGCGGTGACTTTGAGCACTTTCAAGGTTGGTGCAGGCAGGCTGGAATCTCAGTGACTCAGCTCTGGGACCTGGCAGCCAACGTGAAGAAATGTGTTCTAAAGGCATAGTGGCCCTTTGCTAGGCAGCCAACGTGGTGGGGAGGGTCTCACTTGCTTTGGAGGACCAGATCCCTGGTGTTCAGGATGCTTATAAACTGAGACGTGTGTGAGCTGGCTTATTTACAAAGCATACAGAAGTCACTGCTGGCATAGACATCCAGGAATGGGGTGGGAGGGGGCAAGATAGAGTTGATTCTGATAAGGGTTTGGCATGTAGTGGCTGTTTGTTACTTTTGCAGTTTAGAAGCCATTCTCATTTTGGGAAACAGCATATAAACTTTCCCATGGGGAGCCACTGTATGTGTACTCTATGAGTTTGTGAAGGACTCACATCATCCATATTAGCCAGGTGATCAGTGGAGTCTATTCTGTTGGCCCTAGAGATTGATTCAGGAAACCCCAGCAGCTAAGCTAGTTCTGGCCAGTGAGCAGGACTTTTCTGGGAAGAGCAGCTCCCTCTTTTCTGCTGAGTGAGCTGAGAGTGTAAGATGTTGGCTTGGAGCTGTTGACAGCCATCTTTGCCACCATGAGGGGAAAGCCCGTCTGTGAATGGAGCTAGTATTGCAAAGAAATGCATAATTTGAGTCCCTGGATCTAGTTGAAATGGAAACTAGGCTACTGCTAGAATTTCAGTTATATCTACCAGGAAATTCTCTTTTCTACTCAAAGTGGTTTGAGTTAAGTTTGCTTTCTTGCAGCCAAATGAGTCCTTATATTGTGGATTTGTAGAGAAGCATACTGGGTTGTTTTTTTTTCTCTTTTTCTTTTTTTCTATGTCCCACAGTTTGTCACTTGAACATGCTGGGTCTTTTAAGCATAAATAGAGTTTTGACAGGTCACAGGAGGGCCCATAACTCAAGGGAAGAAATGAAATTCAAAAATTTTGTTGCCTAAGGAGGGTGGAGAGAGGTTTGGATGGTGCTGGGTAGAATTGGAGCCATTTTGGACCTGGAGTCAGGTCCCCTGGCACCTAGTCCTACTCCACTGCTAGGCACCTCTGCTTTTACTTTTTTAGTTTTTAAAAGGCTTTTTTTTTGTTTTTGAGTTAGTCTGGTTCTGTTACCCAGGCTGGAGTACAATGGCATGGTCTCAGCTCACTGGAGCCTCTGTCTCCTGGGTTCAAGTACTTCTTGTGCCTCAACCTCCCAAGTAGTACAGGCGCCTGCCACCATGCCAGGCTAATTTTTTTTTTTTGAGACTGAGTTTCTCTCTGTCGCCCAGGCTGGAGTACAGTGGCATGATCTTTGCTCACTGCAACCTCTGCCTCTCAAGTTCAAGCGATTCTCCTGCCTCAGTCCTGAGTAGCTGGGACTATAGGCATGTACCACCACGCTCAGCTAATTTTTTGTATGATTAGTAGAGATGTGGTTTCCCCATGTTGGCCATGCTGGTCTCGAACTCCTGACCTCAGGTGATTCGCCTGCCTTGGCTTCTCAAAGTGCTGGGATTACAGACGTGAGCCACCATGCTTGGCCAGCACCTCTGCTTTTCTATCCACAAAATGATGGTGATGGCCTTTGCCCCTGTTCCATGTATAAGAATGGAGATGAGAAGCTTTGGTTAATTTAACATTGAGGATTATTTAAACCAGCCAGAGAGGAGATCCTGAGCATTGGGTTAGCCTGGATAGCTCCTTATCATTTTAATGAACATATTAATGATATTCTATTTTCCTCATTTCTTCTATACATTTACTAATTGGAATTCTTCCATTAAAAAATACCTTTCCCTTCTTCCCTAGTTATTTAATTATTATTGTTATTATTATTGAGATGGAGTTTCACTCTTGTTGCCCAGGATGGAGTGCAATGGCGCGGTTTCAGCTCGCTGCAACCTCCGCCTCCCAGGTTCAAGTGATTCTCTTGGCTCAGCCTCCCGAGTAGCTGGGGTTACAGGTGCCTGCCACCATACCCTGCTAATTTTGTATTTTTAGTAGAGACGGCGTTTCACCATGTTGGCCAGGCTGGTCTTGAACTCCCGACTTCAGATGATCTGCCCGCCTCAGCCTCCCAAAATGCTGGGATTACAGGCATGAGCCA
Source organism: Plecturocebus donacophilus (assembly GCA_004027715.1). NCBI lineage: Eukaryota > Metazoa > Chordata > Mammalia > Primates > Pitheciidae > Plecturocebus > Plecturocebus donacophilus. The sequence continues at coordinate 51,410 of PVKP010005614.1, read as the reverse complement.
CCGTGCCCGGCCATGTATCGCTGTGAACTCGTGGATATTTATTTTATTCTATGGGGTCTATGTCCCATATATAATTCAAACAATGCTTGTCCTTTATTTACAAAACAGTCATTATTTTATTGCTCAAATGATTCCACCTTTGGCCTTTAGGAGCTCTTTCAGGTTGGCTCCTGTGCCCTTTTGATAGGCCCCCAACCTATTTTGAACACTGTTTTACATTCTTGTACTGAAAGATAGATACCTCAGGCTTATCTTGTATTTTCCTTGCCCTGGAATCAATCACTTCTCCAAAGAGCCTTGGTTCCTGCTATTGGAGAATAGTATTTAGAAACCAAGATGTATAGGTTAGGTATTCGTTTTGCTACTGGGGTGCCATTGCTTCTAGGCTCTTCCAGGAGACAGGGTGAAGATATATATGTGTATACACTCACTCATACATACACACACTTCTGTCTTTCTACTAAAAAACTAATATATATATATATATATATATATATTTTTTTTTTTTTTTTTTTTTTTTTTTTTGAGACATCGTCTTGCTCAGCCACCCAGGCTAGAGTGTAGTGGTGTGATCAGGGTTCACTGCAGCCTCCAACTCCTGGGCTGAAGTGAACCTCCTACTTCAGCCTCCTGAGTAGTTGGGACTACAGTGTGTACCACCACACCTGGCTAATTTTTTAAAGCATTATTTGTAGAGACAGGGTCTTACTCTGTTGCCCAGGCTGGTCTTGAACTCCTAGCCTGAAGTGATCCTGATGCCTTAGCCTCTCAAAGTGCTGGGATTATAGGCATGAGCCACTGTGTCTGGGCAGAAGACTATGAGCTGATACTTGTATCTCCAATTCTAATCTAACATCACAGAGTCCAAGTTAGCAGTCTCCCTTTTTTTAATAGCACCTCTTTCTCTGACAGTGATAAACCTGCCTTTTATCTACAATATATTTCCTTATTTGTCTGACTCTCATATACTCTAAAATAGTTAAGACAACTTAAGCATTCACAAGCAGAGACAGTAGCCTCACAGTAGATGAGGTTGAATGAGTTAAGTTGGTATGGGAGCTGAGTTTGGAAAGGTGGGTTGATTGAAACATGTAGCCTTGGGGACAAGGTGAGTTTGGCTGAGTGTAGTGGGTGAAATTTTGGGGATTGTCTATAAAAAAAAGAGATTAATTCAATGTTACTGGAGACCAGGGTATGGGTGAATAAAGGGGCATAGTGGCAAATAGGATTAGAGCTAGATTGCAGAGGGAGTTAAGGCCAGGTTTTATGTCACAGACAATATGGAGCCATGAAAAATTCTCCAGTAAAGTTATTTTTTAAGCCTTCAATGATTGAGAGTGCTTGAAGTTATTAGTTATTGCCTCATTGAATTTTCTTTTGGCCAGAGTGCAATGATGAATCTCTGCTCACGGCTATCTCTGCTCACTGCAACCTCTGTTTTCCAGGTTCAAGCAATTCTCCTACCTCAGCCTTCCGAGTAGCTAGGACTACAGGTGTGCACCACCATGCCCGACTAATTTTTGTATTTTTTGGTACAGACAGGGTTTCACCGTGTTGGCCGGGCTGGTCTTGAACTCCTGACCCCAGATGATCTGCCTGCCTCAGCCTCCCAGATTGCTGGGATTATAGGCATGAGCCACCAGCCTGGCCAATTTTTAAAAAAAATTATTAAATATGAGACAGTCTTGCTATGTTGCCCATGCTAGTCTCAAACTCCTGGGCACAATTGATCCTCCTACCTTGTCCTCTTAAAGTGCTGGATTTCGGGTATGAGCCACTGCACTCAGCCAGTTGTTGATTTTTTTTTTCTTAACACCAGTACCACTTGCCAAAAATATTTTTTGAGCTTCTACTGTGTTGGGCAGTGGTATAAGTGTGTGAACATGCATGTGTTTATGTGTCTGTGTGTGTGAGAGAGAAAACAAGAATGAGAACCTTTTTTTCTTTTTTTTTTTTTAAGATGGAGTTTTGCTCTTGTTGCCCACACTGGCATGCAATGGCTCACTGCAGCCTTCGCCTCCCGGATTCAAACGGTCTCCCAACTTGCTGGAATTACAGGTGCCCACCACGACACCTGGCTAATTTTTAAAATTTTTATTTTTAGTAGAGACGGGGTTTTGCCATGTTGGCCAGGCTGGTCTCGAACTCCTAACCTCAGGTGATCCACCCATCTTGGCTTCTTTCCAAAGTGCTGGGATTACAGGTGTGAGCCACTGCACCCGGCAGGAACCTTTTCTTTTTTAAATCAGAGTTATAATATAGGAGGGGACTTAATTGCTACTTTTTGAGTGTGAAGGTTTTTTGAGCTAAGCTCAAATTCTTGTTACCAGGTAGGTCCCTGGGCTTCTGAGGTATCAGATGCTTCAGGTCAGTAGTATGTGTTTGTTCAATTAGTTACTATAGCAGTTAATATTTGGACTACAAGTAATGATCATTATCCTTCTCTTCCTTTCCTGAGAAACAGAGTCAGGGAGATGCAGGACTCTGCCAGGTGGTGGTCAAAATTCATCAGCTTCATTACTGATAGACACAGGATGCAGCATGTAGTTTGGGGTCTAAAGCAAGTGGGCTTGCTGAACTTCACCCCTGAATTTGAGACGCTTACCTACCCAGGCACAGACATGGCTGAACAAGCCTCTCAGATGGGGGACTGCCTCTTAGAGGAGGACAGAGGTGAAAGTCAGTGCTCTGCAGATAAGCAGATCCCAAATGGAGAGGAGAGAGAAAGGGGTCAGCTGAGTAAACTCTGTTTCTTCTCCTGAATTCCTTAATCTGATTGGTGATTGTCCCTCCCACAAGGAGTGAAGGAGCGGGAGAGCAGTCAGGAGCATTATGCCTACTGGAGCTCCCTCTGCATGGTTGCGTGAAACATAGAAATAGGATGTTCTCCTGCTGTACTGATTGTGAGAGGGGAGGTAGCTGCAAATTTGCTATAAGAACCTTTTGTTTCTATCAGATTCTGCTGATCTTTACATCTGCCTTTGTTTAGGAACATAGGTTGCTTTGGGTTGGAGTATGGGACAGCTATTTTGGCATTACTGAAATCTGCACTTAGGGGCAAGAGTCAGACACTGTCAACTTTTATTTTATTTATTTATATTTTGAGACAGGGTCCTGCTCTGTCACCCAGGTTGGAGTGCATGCAGTGGCACGATCTCACCTTACTGCAGCCTCGACCTCCTGGGCTCAAGCAGTCCTCCTGCCTTGGCCTCCCAAAATTTTGGGATGGGATTACAAGTGTGAGCCACAATGCCTGGCCACTGTCAACCTTTAGAACCATGGGATATGGTAGGCTGTTTTGGAGAAAAAGGAACTCAATTTCTGACCTGTGGATATTGGTTGGAGGGGCAAAGTAAGGGGCTAACATCGGGTGACAACTCTGTAACCATCCCATCGAACTAGAGAAAGACATCTTGGGCATCAGTCAGCTGAAGCCTCTAATGTACAGATGTGGAAGTGGAGTTCTGGAGAGGTGATGTGATTTCTTACATCCCCAGCAGGTGTGTAGCAGATCATGAACTTGATCTTGATGTTCAGATATTGTCCAATCTCATGTTCTTTGTACTTTATACTCTGTCATCTCCCTGTTTACCTGCTTCCTATCTGGGGAAAAGCACCAAGTTGGATAGAGAGTAGACACAAAAATGCCTGTGCAGTAGTTCTCACCAACTGGCTGCTGCTGCTGGAGTTGCTTCTCCTGCCTCTTCACCCTCCCTCCTCTGAGCCTCAGGCTCTGCTGCTGCCTGGGATGGAACTGGGAAACACCGGGAGGAGGAAGAAGGGCAATAGAGCCACCTCCCTGAAGTAACTTTACTCATTCAATCAATACAACAGTTAACTCAACAAATATTTGGCATTCCCCTATGGAGTGGGGTGGGTAGACCCTTCAAAAGAAATTGATAGATGCTAGCTCTTTGCTTCAGGAAAGAGTTTCAACTCCGAAGCTATTGAACAACTGCCAGCTTTGAGGATAACCATCCTACCAGTCTAGTGAAGCTGTAATTCACTCAGCATTCTAAAGATCCTGTTCATCTGGAAAGGGAACTGTAGCAATGTTTGGATCTTCAGGAATAATGCCTGAGACCTGGGATCTGATCTGGTTAAACCAGGACATTTCTTCACCATCCTTCCATTCATCTATTACTAGAGCCAACTTTAACTGAGACTGCTCTGTGTCAGGTACCGGGTGAGTCTCCGAGGAGAAAATGGGAACTAAGATTTGACTTCTGCCCTCAAGTTGTCACAGTTGAGGGTAGGGGGACAGAAGGCATGAAATCACCAGCTGTGGACTGACTTGTCTTTATTACAGCTCTGGCCCCTGGTCTGGAATTACTTCCTTCTCCTGATCCCTGACAGCAGCTAACTTCCAGGCAAGATGGGCATGTTGCAGGGCAGGTTGGCTGGGGTGCATTCCTACTGGAGTAGTGGTCTGGGTCTCCTTGTGCCACAACTCCTTTGCATGTGCAGCACCTGTCGACCTGGCATGGAATCTTTCCAGTGAGTTTTCTTTTTTTATTTTTTTAGAGACGGAGTTTTTTGCTCTTGTTGCCCAGGCTGAGAGTGCAATGGCACAATCTCGGCTCACTGCAACCTCCGCCTCCCGGGTTCAAGCAATTCTCCTGCCTCAGCCTCCCGAGTAGCTAGGATTACAGGAGTACACCACCATGCCCAGCTAATTTTGTAGTTTTTAGTAGAGACAGCGTTTCACCATGTTGGTCAGGCTGGTCTTGAACTCCCGACCTCAGTTGATCTGCCTGCCTCAGCCTCCCAAAGTGCTGAGATTACAGGCTCCAGTGAGTTTTCAAGCATTGTGCCTCTAGACCCCCTTTTGCTGCTTTCGTTTGCCATCACGGAATGTTTGCCTGAGAGTGTTCCGCATAGAGGAGGAGAGAAATTGAATCCTTGCTATCTTGGTGACTGGCTTTCTCGGTGTTTGTGATAATTTCTGCAGGAGCATGAGCTGCATTTAATTCGCTCTGGTTGGGTCATCTAAGGACCAGTTCTTTGGAATTAGGGAGACAGTCTGTGAGTCTAGCACCTCCTTTTTAGCTTTCTGAATACTTCATAGAAATCTGTGCAGTTTTCTGCAGTGGCCCTGACCTCAAAACCATTTTGATTCCTGGAGAATTCCATAGGAGTAGTAGGTTCTTGAACCTTGGTGTGGTCTGGGGAGAAACTTGGTAGGGTCCATGGCCATCAGTGGGAGTCCTGGGGGTAAATGTAGTGGGCCTGGGAGAAAATGTATTCTCCCTGGAGATTGGGCTCACTGTGTGGTGGCTTCTCTGTAGGTCCTAGGCAATCAGGGAAATGCCAGTGACCCTCTCAATTGGTCTAGACTAGTTAGTTACCTAGGGGCCATGGCCAATACCAGTGTTTTATTTTTCCATATCTGTATACGGCTTGTATTTTTATTTATTTATGTTTTTGAGATGGGGTTTCACCATGTTGGTCAGACTGGTCTCAAACTCCTGACCTCAGGTATTCCACCCACCTTGGCCTCCCAAAGTGCTGGGATTACAGGCATGAGCCACCGCACCCAGCCATACAGCTTGTATTTTTAAAAATGGGAAATATTTAAGACCTAAGACAAAGTATAAAAAATAATTCAGTGATCACCCTCATGCTGATTGCCCAGTTTCAGAAATAATACTGACCCATGCAGTTGTATCGGTGGGTACTTCTTCCTTGACTCCAGCTTTCTTCCTGCATATCCAGAATTAAGCAGTATTTTGAATTCATTGTTTATCATTCCCATGCACTTCTTTATAACCAACTATTCAGGTATTTCTGTGATATTTTTCATCCTGTCGATGCTTCTGCCTCTACTTGGCTTTGTTCTAAGTAAAAATATCTGTGAAATTACAGGTTTGATTTTCTCTCTCTCTGTCTATCTAAATGCATATGCAAATAAATATTCTGGGTACCAGCTGAAATTGCCCTTTGTACCACCGTTTGCATACCATCACTGCTGCGAGGTCATGCTTTGAGAAACAAGGCTGCAGCATCTGTAGCAGATGCTGGGCTATGCCCTGGCTTGCACCCACTCTTGCCTTGATCTTTACTCTGCTGTTTTTGGCTACTGTCTTTCCAGTGCTTCTCTTTTCCTAGCTCACACTGTTTATCTCCTGAGGCTGCTTTAGGATTGAAGATGCCTGATGTGATAGTATTTGCTGCTGTGGTTCTAAAGCAGTGATCTTTTCTTTCCAAAGGCCACAGCTATAATGACACAAAACAACCCCCTGGGTTTTTGGTGGTGTGAGCCCGTTGCTGTTACAGGGCATCTTTCCATTCTGATCAGCATACAGTTCCTTTCACGTGTGTGTCTGCAGCTCCCTCTCCTATGTGGGCTGCCTGGGGACGCAGGTGAGCTTCCTGCTCCTTCAGAGCCCCTACCACCTGGTTCTACAGGGTGAGTGGAACAGGCAGAACACTCAGCTCCCCAGAGTACGTCCTGCATTGAGGACCTGCACTTCTAGCAGTGCCCTCTATGGGGCAGTAGCTGGAGTAACCCTGGTTTCAGCCTGCCCTTGCCCATCTCAGATCCTAGAGACCAACCCAGGCTGAACTTTTCATTGCTGATTGCTTTTCCCACTGAAAACCTCCAGCAGTTTTCTGACCTGCCCTGGACTGGGTGTTTCTGAGCTGTTTCCACCTCTGCTGGAAATGAATGAGGCAACATGATGAGAGTTTCAGGGTAGGCATAAGCTAGGACTTCCCTGTGGCTGAGGCAATTTAGTACTGGAGTACACAGAAGTGTCCTTGGTCTAGACTTGTTAGTTACCTAGGGGCATGGTCGATACCAGCATTTTATTTTTCCATATCTGTATACAGCTTGTATTTTTAAAAATGTGAACTATTTAAGACCTAAGACAAAGTGTAAAAAATAATTAAGTGATCACCCTCATGCTCATTGCCCCGTTTTCGGAATAATACTTACCCATGCAGTTGTAGCCCATGGGTACTTCTTCCCTGACTCCAGACATCTTCCTGCATATCCAGAATTAAGCAGTATTTTGAATTCATTATTTATCATTCCCATGTAACAAAGCCAAGTGTCCTGCACTCAGGACAGCTGTGAAGTCTGTATTTAGAGAGCAGCTTTCTGGAAACAGAAGAGATTTTATGTCTGGCATTGAGGTGGGAATGGGACAGCCCCCAGGTGGTTCCCAACCTGTCAGGCAATCAGTCACCTGGGGAGCCTTATAAAGCACAGATTCCCTGGTCCCATACACTAAAGATGTATTGTCGGTGATTCTGAGGTAAGGCCTGGAAAGCCTCACTCAGGTGTCCAGGCCGGAGTATAGTGGCGTGATCATGGCTGACTGTATCACTGCAGCCTCTGCCTCTTGAGCTCAACTGATCCTCCCATCTTGGCCTCTAGAATAGTTGGGACTGCAGGCTTGTACCACCACACCTGGCTAATTTTTGTATTTTTTTGTAGAGATGAGGGTTCACCACATTACCCAGGCTGGTTTCAAACTCTTGGGCTCAAACAGTCCCCCTGCTTCAGTCTCCCAAAGTTTATGAGCCTGGCCAAAAGCCATATTTTTAATGAGTTCATCAGGTAGGCTTCTACTAAGGTTTGAATGGGTCTCTTAAAGTTCACATTTTAGAAACTTCATCTGCAAAGCAATAGTGTTGAGAAGTAGGACCTTCAAGAGGTAATTAGGTCATAAGGGCTCTGCCCTCATGAATGGATTAATGCTGTTATCATGGGAATGGGGTCCCTCTCTGTCTCCACTCACAACCCCCGCCCTTTCATGGGCTCTCTTACTCTTCCACCTTCCACCATGGGATGACCCAGCAAGAAGGCCCTTGCCAGGCGCAGGTCTCTTGGTCATGGGCTTCCCAGCCCCTGGAACTGTTTAAAAAATGTTTTTTTTTTTTTTTTTTTTAAAGTGATTCAGTCTTGAGCATTTTGTTATAGCAGCACAAATGGATGAAGATGGCTTCTGCTGCACTGTACTTAGGAGTCTCTATTATCTGATTTAATTCTCACAGAAGCCCTGTGAGATACCATTGTTATCATCTCTATTTTACAGATGAAGAAACTGATGAACAGATAGATGGAGTGACTTGTTCAAGGGTCCACAGCTAGCAAGCGGGTATATTAATTTACTGTGATTGCCATAACAAATTACCATAAATTGGGTGGTTTAAGGCAATAGAAGTTTATTCTCCTACAGTTCTTGAGGCCAAACGCCCAAAATCAAAATCAAAGAAGGGAAGAACCCTTCTTTGCCTCTTCTGATGGCACCAGGCATTCCTGCGGCTGCATCACTGCAATCTCTGCCTCTACCTCCTCTTTTTTTTTTTTTTTTTTTTTTTTTTTTTTTTTTTTTTTTTTTTTTTTTTTTTTTTTTTTTTTTTTTTTTGAGATAGAGTCTTGGGTCTGTCACCAAGGCTGGAGTGCAATGGCATGATCTTGGATCACTGTGACTTCTGACCCTCAGGTTCAAGCGATTCTCCTGCCTCAGCCTCCCGAGTAGCTGGGATTACAGGTGCCTGTCATCTTGTCTGGCTAATTTTTTGTATTTTTAGTGGAGACAGGGTTTCACCGTATTTGCCGGGCTGGTCTTGAACTCCTGACCTCAGGTGATCAACTTGCCTTGGCCTCCCAAAATGCTGGGATTACAGGCATGGGCCACCGTGCCTGGCCTACCTCCTCTTTTTAATAAGGACAACTGTCATTAGATTTAGGGTCTACCTGGGCAGTCCAGGATGATCTCATTTTTAATTTTTTTTTTTTGAGACAGTCTTGCTCTGTTGCTCAGGCTGTAGTGAAGTGGTGTGATCTCTTCCACCTCCTAGGTTCAAGTGATTCTCCTGCCTCAGCCTCCTAAGTAGTTGGGATTACAGGCATGCACCACCATGCCCGGCTAATTTTTGTATTTTCTGTAGAGGTGGAGTTTTGCCATGTTGGCCAGGCAGGTCTTCAATTCCTGGGCTCAAGTGACCTGCCCGCCTTGGCCTCCCAAAGTGCTGAGATGACAAGTGTGAGCCACCATGCCCAACCTCATCTTAAAAATTCTTAATTATATCTGCAAAGACCCTTTTTTCTGAATAAGCTTACAGTCACAGGTTCCAGGGGTTAGGACATGCACATCGTTTTGGGGGCCACCGTTCAACCTACTACCAGAACTTAGATTTCATCCCAAATGGTGCAGCTCCTCAGGCTGTGCCTAGAACTGCTCTACTCCCTGGCTCACTAATCTGGACTGGATGAGCTCCCAGGGTTCCTCCAGGCCATGGTCCATACAGCATGGGATTGTGTGTTGGATCAGGGCATTCGAGCCACTTGTCAAGCCTCGAAACATCAGTGTGTTTTTCTCCACCTCTCTCCCATCCCCTCAGCTCTCTGCAGTTTTCCTGAATCCCTTTGGGCTGTTCCTCTTGGACTCAGAAAATTCCCACACATTAACATGTTCATGAAGTGGGGCTGCAGGTGCCATAAGGACAGACTCATACTGGCTTGGATGAGATGTGTGTCTTGGCTGGGCGAGGTGGCTCACACCTGTAATCCTAGCACTTTGGGAGGCAGAGGTGGGTGGATCATGAGGTCAGGAGTTTGAGACCAGCCTGACCAACATGGTGAAACCCTACCCCTACCAAAAATACAAAAAAATTAGCCGGGCATGGTGGTGCATGTCTGTAATCCCAGCTACTCAGGAGGCTGAGGCAGGAGAATCACTTGAACCTGGGAGGTGGAGGTTACAGTGAGCCAAGATGACACCACTGCACTCCAGCCTCGGCAACAGAGCAAGACTGCCATCTCAAAAAAGAAAAAAAAAAGAGATGTGTTTCTCTTACCTTAGTGGCTACATCTCCAAAATGGGAATCACTGGAATAGCAGGGCTAGATAGAAGGCTGTAATATAACTAATAAAACTGATGGAAGGCACTCCACAGCTGTAAGGGTGAGCGAGATGCTTGTTAACAGCGGCAGTAATCTAATAGCCTGTTCTTGATTTCCTACTTATCACTGTCTTGGCCTCAAGCAGTTATTTTCTACCAACTTAAAATCCACTCAGCTCTCTTACTTTACCTGAATAAAACTACCCTCAGAGCTCTTGCCTGTTACAGCAAGACTTTTTAATAGACTTTTCCTTGTAGAACCTGAGACACATGTCCAATTAACAGAATAACTTCACTTAAATATACAGATAAATTGTTGACTGATAACAGTAGGACATATGTGAGGCTAATTTAAGGCAAGGTGGTTCAGGAAGTGGGGTGCTGTTCTCCTGTACTCCCAGTCTGTCTTTAAACTAATCTTCCCCTTCAATTGATTATTATTATTATTTTTGAGACAGGGTGTCCCTCTTGTCGCTCAGGTTGGAGTGCAGTGGTGTAATCATGGTTCACTGCAGTCTGGACTTCCCAGGCTCAGATGATTCTCCCACTTCAGCCTTCCAGGTACTTGGGACTATAGGCATGTGTTTCCATGCCCGGCTAGTTTTTTGTTTGTTTATTTATTTTTTAGAGATGGGGTTTCACCATGTTGGTCAGGCTGGTCTCGAACTCCTGACCTCAGGTGATCCACCCATCTTGGCCTGCCAAAGTGCTGGGATTACAAGCATGAGCCACCATGCCCGGCCTATTTATTTATTTATTTATTTATTTTTGAGACAGAGCTTTGCTCTTATTGCCCAGGCTGGAGTGCAATGCTGCAATCTTGGCTCACCGCAACCTCCGCCTTCTGGGTCCAATCGATTCTCCTGCTTCAGCCTCCCAAGTAGCTGGGATTACAGGCATACATCACCATGCCCAGCTAATTTTTACATTTTTAGTAGAGACGGGGTTTCACCATGTTGCCTAGGTTGCTTTCTTCCTAGGCTCAAGTGATCCACCTGCCTTGGCCTGTCAAAGTGCTGGGATTATAGTCATGAACCACTACACCTGGCCCCCCTCCAGCTTTTCACTTGTGGGAAAGATCTTTACTCCCCAACACATTATAGAATGAAGAGGGATGTCTCTCTGCAGTGCCTGGTCACAGTGCAGAGTGTCTAAGCCACTATTCATTCAGCCAGTTGTTCAGTGATATTTAGTAAATGCCTACTATGTGCCAGGCACTGTGTGGGGTGCTGGGTATACACTGGTCTGTTCTTGGGAAGACAAGAGATAATTCACAGTGATGGAACTTACAAACACATCTGCCCCAGGAGGGTAGGGAACTTGTTTTATATTGCTTGCTGCTGTGTCTGCAGCACTAAGAACAGTGCTTGACACACAGTGGTCTCAGTGTATACTTTTCAGGGAATCAGTGTGGTAAGTAAACAAGGTCATTTCAACTCTTGCTGCGTGCCCTAAAGGAGATAAATGTAATCATGGGATAAAGAGTGGCTGTGGAAGAGGCTGGGGAAGGGCTTTCTTGCATGAGGTTTTTCAGCTAAAACTGAAGAATGATAAAGACCTAGCAAATGAAGGGCTTCAGGGAGACTGAGAGGAAGACGCAGGGCCGACCATGTGATTATGGGAATAGTGCAAATGCAAATGCTGGGCTCTGGCTGGGCATGGGGAAGTCGGCCTCCCTTCCCATATCCCTGCTGCCCCAACCTTCAAAGGATGGGCAGTTCCCAGGAAATGGCAAGCTATGTGCTGGGGCATGCTCAGGATCTAGATAGGGGTGGGTGAGAGGTGCTGGCTGAGCTGTGTGCTCAGCGTGCTGTGGCTGTACTAGTCTAGGATGGGGCTGGATAACACTTGGCACCTATGTGACCCCAACCCTCCCCATGCCTCTGTCAAGGCTGCCTGCAGGGATGGAGAGTGATGGCACAGTGCAGGCCTCCTCTTCCTGGTACACTGGTTGCAGAGAGCAGCAGTGACGGCAGGTAGAAGTAGGGAGGCAGGGCCAGGTGTGGTGGCTGGTTTGTAATCCCAGAGGCTGATGCAGGTGGATGACCTGAGATCAGGAGTTTGAGACCAGCCTGGGCAACATGGTGAAACTAAAAATACAAAAATTCGCCAGGCATGGTGGTACACACTTCCTCAGCTACTCGGGAGGCTGAGGTAGGAGAATCGCTTGAACCCGGGAGGTCAAGGCTGCAGCAAGCCAAGACTGCACCACTGCACTCCAGCCTGGGGGACAGAGTGAGACCCTGTCTCAAAAAAAAAAAAAAAAAAAAAAGGTAGGGAGATAGGTAGAGTCAGGGTACTGGGGGCAGGGAATGATCAGCCAAGGAGGTGAGACTGTGTAGAGCTGAATCTCCCAGTACACCTTCCTTTGTCCCATCAGACGTCACTTCCAAAACACAAATTCAAAAGTAATGAAGAATTTCAAGACAGCTACACTATTAGTTTCCTATGACTTCTCTAACAAATGTTCACAAACTTAGTGGCTTCACACAATACATTTATTCTCTTATAGTTCTGGAGGTCAGAAGTCTGGAATGGTTCTCACTGGGAGAAAAGTAAGGTGTCAGCAGAGTTGTGATTATTCTGGAGGCTCTAGGGAAGAATTCTTTTCCTTTCTTTTTCTTTTTTTCCAGTTTGTAGAGGCTGGCCACATTCCTTGGCTCATGGTCCCATTCCTCAATCTTCAAAGCCTGAGCATCTGGCTAAGTCCTTCTCCCTCTTTCATCTCTCTGCTCCCTTCTCCCCTTCTCTTCCACTTATAAAAGCCACGGTGATTACACCAGGCCAATCTGAGAAATTCTGGATAATTTCACTATCAAGGTCAGCAGATTAAGAAATAAACTCGCGGTGTGTGGTGGCTCACGCCTGTAATCCCAGCACTTTAGGAGGCTTAGGCAGGAGGATCACGTGAGGCCTGGAGTTTTAGACCAGCTGTAGTCCCAGCTACTTGGGAGGCTGAGGCAGGAAGATCACCTAAGCCCAGGAGTTCGAGTCTACAGAGAGCTATGATTAAGAAGGCTTAAGCTATGATTAAGGGCACCATTGTACCCCCGCCTGGGTGACAGAGTGAGATCTGTCTGTGTAAAACAATCAAACACAACATACAAACAAAAAATTTGTCAATTCTTTCATAATTGTTTTCACTGACAAATTGAAGCAAATTATAGAAATCATGGCATTTCACCTGTAATTGCACTGTGCATCTCTAACAACTGATATTTTTCTAGGTTATCACAGTGTGATTATCTCAGCTAATGATATTAACAGGAGTTCTTTAATTTCGTCTCATTTCTGTGTGCGTTCACTTGTTCCCCAAATGTGCTGCCTGTTGGTCTTCACATGGCCCCTGAGCTTTGTGCCTATTTTAGCTCTCTCTCTGAGATTAGAGTGAGGCCTCCTTCCCTGTGTCTTTCAGGGTATTTTTTTCTTTTCTTTCTTTTTTTTTTTTGTGATGAAGTCTTACAGGCTGGAGTGCAGTTGCGTGATCTCAGCTTACTGCACCCTCTGCCTCCGGGTTCAAGCGATTCTCCTGCTTCAGTCTCCCAGGTAGCTGGGATTACAGGTGTATACCACCATGCCCAGCTAATTTTTGTGTTTTTAGTAGAGACAGATTTCACCATGTTGGCCAGGCTGATCTCAAACTCCTGACCTCAAGTGACCCACCCGCCTTGGCCTCTCAAAGTGCTGGGATTACAGGTCTGAGCCATCACACCTGGCCAAGGATAATTTTCTTTTTTTGGAGACCAGGTCCAGGCTGGAGTGCTGTGGCTAAAACATGGCTCACTGCAGCCTCCACCTCCTGGGCTCAAGTGATTCTCCTGACTCAGCCTCTTGAGTAGCCAGGATCACAGGTGTATGCCACTACTCCTAACTAATTTAAAAATATTTTGTAGACATGGGGTTGTACTAAGTTGCCCAGGCTGGTCTCAAATTCCTGGCTTCAAATGATTCTCCCGTCTCAGACTCTAAAAGTGCTAGGATCACAGGCGTGAGAAACCTTGTCTGGCCAGAGTTTTGTTTTCTGTTCTTTCCCACCAGCCCCCAGGAGCCCAGGGCTGTGAGGAAATGAAAAAGACTCGTGTCGCCCATTCAGGCCCGTGGGCTGAGCAAGCGCGGTGGGGAAGGGAAGCAGCCTGGCTCTGCATTCCACTTGCAGCCTAACGCTTGTTTTTCTTGTCTGTAATTGCCATTCCAGAGATGCCCTCACTCTTCTAGCCGCAGAACAACTGTTGAGAACAAATTAATTATGCGTCTTCTCAGTGTGTGTGATTAAGGGGCAGATGGAGGGAAGAGTTCTCTTCAGCTTTTCTGGCAACTGGGTTCCCAAATGGATGCGTTCCAGACCAAGGAGTACGTGTCCTGGGCTCCTGTGGGCATCTGGGTTTGTCTGTGTGGTGGCAGACTTGCTCACCGCAGGCAGAGTCACAAGTTGCCAGTAATAATATTATTAATCCCTTAAATTTGCAGCTCATTTGCTGTTTGCTAAGGGCTTACACAGTCACATCAGCTCATTTGTTGGGATTTCAGGGATGCTGGAACAACTTTCTTTGCTTAATTCTTCCCTAAATCATTATTGATGCTTGTAATTTCACCATTAGAAGTAATTCCTTTGGCCTAAACTCTGTTCCTTATTAAAACGCAAGTATCCTTGGCATCTGTGTAGTATGTTCTATTCATTAAGCTTTTTCAGCCACCAGCAACTGCCCTCTCCAGATACCCACTTCTGCCACCTTCCTTTTAGAATGGTCTTCCCTGAAACAGAACTTACATTTGTAACCTGTCCCATTTCATAGAAATCTGCTCTAGGTTAGTTGGGCTGGCTGGAGAGACATGTGAAGAAACTTCTGCCAGGATGTCAATGAGTGATCATAATTTTTTTTTTTTTTTTGGAGACAATTTTACTGTGTTGCCCAGGCTGGAGTGCAGTGATGCAGTCTTGGCTCACTGCCACCTCTGCCTGAAGGTTCAAGCAGTTGTGTTCAAGCAATTCTTGTGCCTCAGCCTCCCAAGTAGCTGGGACTATAGGCATGTGCCACCATGCCTGGCTAATTATTTTTGTATTTTAGTAGAGATGGGGTTTCACCATGTTGGCCAGGCTTGTCTTGAACTCCTGAGCTCAGGTGATCCACCTCCCAAAGTGCTAGGATTACAGATGTGAGCCGCCAGCCTAGTCATAATTTCTTATGTTAACACCTCTAGGGAGTAGTCTCCTTTTGACTGGAACCTTCTGGAAACACAGTGCCTAATGCAAAGGAATCTGTGTCCCTTTATCCTATCATGTCAGTGTCTTTGGCCTTAGCTCTCCCCTCTTTTGGACTCCCTTAGAAAGGCAGTGTGGGGATCAGGCCCTGTCAGGTCCACACTGAGAGCAGACTCTGTCTGTATAACTCAGTTTGGGCGTTAGCCTGGAGTGCAGTTCATTGGGACAGGGGAGAAAGTGGAGTTGACCACATAGATGATGGTGTCACATAATGTCCATCTTCCAGAAGGAGAGAAGGAAGACTGAAGCATAGAGACAACAATCTACTTGGAGTTGGGGCTTGAATTAAAATTTTGTCTTCAGAACCCCAGTAACAGAGTTGTAGGTTTTTAGTCAGAAGACACTTTAGAAACATCTAGCTCTGGGAAAGCAAAAACATTTCATTTGCAAACTCCAGTTGATTAGTAGCGGTTGTCTGAGTGCAGGTTGGAGAATAAGCAAGTCGTCACCTGGACTCACTGAGTGCGTGCTGTGGTTGATTAGTGATGTCTGACGTGTGCCATGAGTGCAGTCATGGAGGAGAGGCACATAGGTACTCACTTGCTATTCCTTACCCTGCTCAACCTCTCAACTTACAGATGAGCTGAGGTCCAAGAAGCTGAGATGAGTTGTTCAGGATTGCATAAGTAGGGGCAGTAATTGGCAGAATTGTCCCAGAATCCAGGTCGCTTGAGTCTTGGTTCAAAACTTTTTCTTCTGAAGTGTATGGGTATTCTAAGAGGTATTTCATTATGGTCTTGGAGTTAGACTGCTGGGGTTCAGATCCCAGCTCTGCCACTAATTAGCTGTGTGCTGTTGGCCAAGCCATTTAACCTTTCTGAGCCTTAACTGCTTCATCTTTAAACTATATAGGATGGTTAAGGAATTAAATGAGAAAATACATGTATAAGGGGTTCAGATGAGGATCTAACACACAGTAAATACTTAATCCATGTTAGTAGCTCAATTAAAATGTTACTTTTGTTTTTCTTTTGTTTTTTTTTTTGAGACTGGGTCTTGGTCTATCACCTAGGCTGGAGTGCAGTGGTGCAATCTCAGCTCACTGCAACCTCTGCCACCAGGGTTCAAGCAGTTTTCCTGCCTCAGCCTCCCTAATAGCTGGGACTATAGGCACATGCATCACCACACCTGGCTAATTTTTGTATTTTTAGTAGAGGTGGGGGTTTCACTATGTTGGCCAGGCTGGTCTCATACTCCTGGCCTCAAGTGATCTGCCCACCTCAGCCTCCCAAAGTGTTAAGATTACAGGTATGAGCCACTGCGCCTGGCTAAAATGTTTCTTTTAAAATTGTATTGTCTTTCTAGATCCATGGTGGACATAGACACAAAATCTTCCCCTGCTCACTCCCTCTGCAGTATCCCTCAGAGTTGCCCCTCAGAAATACTGGCTTCTCTTTCTTCCTCATGGTCTGCTCTGGAATCATTTGGGTTTGAAGTGCACCTGGAATTTGTAATTTCGTGATGAAAAGTCCCACAGTACTAATAACCAGGTGTGAGATGGTGCTGGATCTGTCACTACCTGCAGTTCTGGGGCAGCTTTTTCACACCCTCTGGACATTCATTTTGGTTTGGGCGTGTGATGCAGCCCTGGAGGCCTGGCTGTGGTCCCCAGGGACCAGCTGCCACAAGGAGCCTCTCTTGGCCATTTTACTTAGTTGCTCCTCTGACAAGAACGTCACTATAGCACCTCCTTTTGCTCCCCTAAGCCAATGTATCTTCTCCCACCCACCCTGAACCTCGTTTTTAGACTAGACCTCAATAGCCAGTGGGTGACAGCCCCCTCCTCACAGCTGTGTCTCCTATAGGCTTAGATAGCAGGGCCTAGTCAGAGCCTAGACCCAAAGCTATGCTGTGGTCCTCTCCCTAGGCTGGAGTGCAGTGGTGTGATCTCGGCTTACTGCAACCTCCGCCTCCTAAGTTCAAGTGATTCTCCTGCCTCAACTTCCCGAGCAGCTGGTATTACAGGTGCGTGCCGCCGCACCCAGCTAATTTTTATATTTGTTGTAGATATGAGGTTTCACCATGTTGGCCAGGATGGTCTCGATCTGACTTCGTGATCTGCCCACCTCAGCCCTCTCTCCGTCTTAGCCCAGCCATGCAGGACCCTGGATAATAGTTTCCTTTGGGTAACTCTAAAGAGGACCCAGGGAAGCCTTGAGAAACAGGAGGAGTCCATGACTGTCTTAGAAGCCAGGCCTGCAGTGATGGGGCTTTGAGCCCTCCCCTGCCTGATTCAAGACAGGAGTGTGCAGGGCTCTCTGGGTGTCTTGCGATGGGCTGGTGGCTCTCATTGAGTGAATCATCTGTGATTCCACATCCCAACTGGTTTTTGGGAAAAACCCCTGTTCTGGATCCTCCAACAGAGATCTTCCTGGGGTCTGCCCTGCTGATCCTTGCTGAGAAAGGGTGGAGTGGGGGCTGATGGGAAGAAGGCCTTCCCACTGGGGAATGGTCAAGTCATTGTCTCCAACATTGGCAAGCTCTGTTGCTCTGGGCCTCTCATTGGGTCCCAGCCTCGTTTGGTTGCAACCTGGCCATGTCTAGGGTTGCTCCCCTGCTTTTTCTTCTGTGGACCCAAAGCAGAACAGCTGATAATGGCCATGGAGCTGCCACATGGGCAGAAGCCCCGTTCTTCTCCAAGAGAGGCTCAGACAAAAGGAGGATTTTGAGCCATGCTGGGGGAAAGGAACTCCTTGCTCTGTTCTTCATTCTGGGATTATGGAAGGCAGCAGTGTCACTTGTAAGAGGGGAGAGGCGTGGTGTGGAGGATGAGTCAGGTCAGGATGGGAGGAGGTAAGGGGAGGCAGGCTTGGGTCCAGGCTGAGAGGATTTTTGGCAGGTGAAAAGGAGAGTGGTGTGGTGAGGCTATGGAGGTACCATGCAGAAGCCTGGAGGCCGGGGATGGCACAGGAGACAGCTCATCACTGTGGCTGGAGGGTAGGGAGTGAGGTGGGGAGGGTAAGAGATGAAGCCACAGGACAGCTGGGCTGCATCGTGTGGGCTTGTCAGGAGTTTAAAATTCATGCTAGGCCAGGCATGGTGGCTCAAGCCTGTAATCCCAGCACTTTGGGAGGCCAAGATGGGTGAATCACTTGAAGTCAGGTGTTCAAGACCAACCTGGCCAACATGGCAAAACCCCATCTTTACTAAAAATGCAAAAATTAGCCAGACTTGATGGCAGACACCTGTAATCCCAGCTACTTGAGAGGCTGAGGCATGAGAATTGCTTGAACCCAGGAGGTGGAGGTTGCGGTGAGCTGAGATCCTGCCACTGCACTCCAGTCTGGGTGATAGAGTGAGACTCCATCTCAAACCAATGAGAAAAACCCACTTCATACTAGGGGCAGTGAGGCAGTGAGGACGTTTGAGGGGTTATCATTGAAGATTGTTTTCCTTTTCCCACTGCGGCCAGTGTGCTGCTTTTCCTGGCCCTGCCTGGTTGGGCTGCGCAGCCCTCTAGCATGGTCTGGTTGCTGTCATCAGAGACCGCATGCTTCCTGACCTTCCCTGGCCTCCTTCTCCCAATGATTCCCAATCTCTGTTTATACAGCAAGGCCTTCCAGATCCCCCTGTGTATTCATGAATTTGTTCCTAATCTCAGAGTTTGTTTGCTGGTTTACTGGAACAGCTCTGGGAGCCCAGACGTGGCCAGAGCCATGGTGGCTGTGTGGCCCAACACTGACACTTAGCTGGGGCTCCGCTGGGGACCTGGGTGGGTGGGCATTGTTAGGGACTGAAGAGGGCAATACTGAGGGTGCCATAGCAGGCACTGGCCACCTGAATATTTTTCTTCTTCTTTTAAAAAATTTTAAAAATAAATAGAGATGGGGTTCTTGTTATGCTGACCAGGCTCTCGAACTCCTGGCCTCAAGCAGTCCCCCAATCTTGGCCTCTCAAAGTGCTGGAATTACAGGCATGAGCCACTGTGCCTGGCCTGGATGTTTTTCTTCTAATTCATGAGGAATGTGTAACAGTGTGGACTGGTGGCAGAGTCTAGAGAAAGACAGATATTTTGCAATGAGAAGACAATGTTTCAAACCCTGAATCTACTATTTACTGGCTAAGTAACCTTGGCAAGACTTCTAACTTTTGGAGCCCAGGTTCTTTCATCTGTGCAATGAGGAGAATGCTAGTACTCATCTCAAGGGCTCTTACCTGCATCAGGTGAGATAATGTGTCTGAAAAGTTTCATGCATTTTATTTAATTAATTATTAATTATTTATTCAAGATGGAGTTTTGCTTTGTTGCCCAGGCTGGAGTACAGTGGCGCAATCTCAGCTCACTGCAACTACTGCCTTCTGGGTTTTTTTTTTTTTTGAAAGCGTGAGATGGAGTCTCACTCTTTTTTTTTTTTAAGAGAGAAAAAGAAAGAGAAAGAAAAAGTGGGAGAGAGAACAGAATTCTTGCTCTATTGCCCAGGCTGGAATGCAATCTTAAAAAGGTATTAAAAACCTCTTTTATGCCGTCAGTTATACTTAACAACAGAGACAGAAAGGAATACAGGAAGAAAATAACAAACAAACAGTCAACCAATATTTCATTTAGGTCTGTGAGATACTATATAAATACTAAAGAGTAATTCACTTTCTGTTATATAGTCACTTTCAGAATGGGTGTATTATAAATTAACAATGCGATGTCAAAATCTCCCACCATTATTGTGCGGGAGTCCAAATCTCTTTGTAAGTCAATAAAAACTTGTCTTATGTATCTGGGTGCTCCTATATTACGTATATATTTATAATCATTAACTCCTACTATTACATTGATCCTTCTACCATTATGTAATGTCCTTCTTTGTTTCTTTTAGTCTTTATTACTATTAAAGTCTATTTTATCAGAGACAAGAGTTACAACTCCTGTGTTTTTTTTCTCTCTCCATTTAATTAGTAAATCTTCCTCCATCAGTTTATTTTAAGTCTTTGTGTATCATTGTGAGTTGGATCTGGATACTACGTACGAATGGATTTTAACTTTTTATTCAATTTGCCTGTCTGTGACTTTAATTAGGGCATTGTATCCATTTAAGTTTAGAATTAATATTAATATTTGTGAGTTCAATATTGTAATTTAATGCCAGCTGGCTTTTTTTGCCTGTTAGTTGATGTAAATTCTTCATTATGGAGATACTCTTTACGTTTTGGTGAATTTTTGAGATAACTGATACTGGTTGTTCCTTTCTGTTTGTAGTGCTTCTTTCAGAAGATCTTGTAAAACAGGCCTGGTGGTGATGAAATCTCTGAGTGCTTGTTGTTTGTGAAAAATTTTATTTTTCCTTCGTTTATAAAACTTAGTTTGGCAGGATATGAGATTCTGGGTTGAAAATTCTTTTCTTTAAGGATATTGAATATTGACCCCCACCCTCTTCTAGATTGTAGGGTTTCTGCTGAGAGGTCTGCTGTGAGTCTGATAGGCTTCCCTTTATAGGTAATCTGACCTTTCTCTCTAGCTGCCCTTAGAATTTTCTCCTTTATTTCAACCCTAGTAAATCTAGCAATTATATATCTTGGAGTTGGTCTACTTGAGGAATATCTTTGTGGTGTTCTCTGGATTACCTGGAGTTGAGTATTGTCCTGCCTTACTAGGTTAGGAAAGTTTTCCTGAATAATATCCTGAAAAATATTTTCCAACTTGGATTCATTCTCTTCATGACATTCGAGAACACCGATCAGTCGTAAATTAGGTCTTTTCACATAGTCCCATATTTCCTGGAGACTTTGCTCATTCCTTTTTACTCTTTGTTCTCGAATCTTGTCTCCTCATTTCATTTCATTAAGTAGGTCTTCGACCTCTGATATCCTTTCTTCTGCTTGATCAATTTCGACTGTTAAAACCTGTGCATACTTCGCGAAGTTCTCTTATTGTGTTCTTCAGTTCCAATAATTCACTTATATTCGTTTCTAAATTGTCTATTCTTTTTAGGATTTTTAAAACCTTTTTTCAAGGTTCTTAGTTTCTTTACACTGGGCCAGAACATGTTCTTTTAACTCAAAAAAGTTCCTTATCGTCCACCTTCTGAAGCCTATTTCTGAGTACTGGAATGCATTCATTCTCCATCAGGCCTTGTTCCCTTGATGGTGAGGAACTGTGATCCCCTGTAGAAGGAGAAGTATTCTGCTTCTGGTATTCTCAGCTTTTTTACGCTGTTTCCTTCCCGTCATTGTAATTTTATTCACCTGCAGTCTCTGTAATTACCTACTTTCAATTTAGGTCTCTGAGTGGACGTCCAACTTGTTGATTCTCAATGCCGAAATCTGAGCAACCCACTGCGCCAGCTAAAACTGCGGCATTAAGATTCGTGGTGCTTTTCTGCTTGGGGGATCTCGGGTCTGGCTTCCCTCTTGAATCCTTATTTCATTCATGTAAATGGGCAACTCGCCTTCCTGGAGATCCAAACGTCCATCAAAAGGGAAGCTAGTCCTGTTTACTCTGCACCGAGAACCGCCGCACCAAAGCGCTGGCAAAACCGCCACGCCTACCACAAGAGTCACACCGGCGACCCCTGGGGCTCCTCTGCTGGGAATCCTAGTCTGTAAGCAACAAAAATTCTTGTGAAAATGTGGCGTCCTCTCGTTCTGTGTGCTTTCTCTGGGAGCTACAATCCTGAGCTGCTAGTAGTTGGCCATCTTGGATCTCTCTCTCAGTCTCACTCTTTCACCCAGGCTGGAGTGCAGTGGTGTGGTCTCAGCTCACTGCAACCTCCACCTCCCGGGTTGAAATGATTCTCCTGCTTCAGCCTCCCGAGTATCTGTGATTACAGGTGTGCATCATCATGCTGGACTAATTTTTGTATTTTCAGTGGAGACGGGGTTTCACCATGTTGGCCAGGCTGGTCTTGAACTCTTGATCTCATGATCCAACCACCTCAGCCTCCCAAAGTGTTGGGATTATAGGTGTGAACCACTGCTCCTGGCCTCTAATTTACTTTTGATTCTTCTTTGCCCCATGAGTTCTTTAGAACTGTGTTATTTAGTTTCTTTCCTTTTGTTTGAGACGGTCTCACTTTGTTGTCAAGGCTGGAGTGTAGTGGCATGATGATGGCTTACTACAACCTTGACCTCCTGGGCTCAGGCAGTGCTCCCACCTCTTAGCTACTCGGGTATCTGGGGCTATAGGCGTATGTCACTATGCCTTGCTAATTTTTTTCATTTTTATGTTTTGTAAAGATGGGCTCTCATTATGTTGCCCAGGCTGGTGTTGAACTCCTGGCCTCAAGTGATCCTCCTGCCTCAGCCTCTCTAAGTGCTAGGATTACAGACATGAGCCACTGAGCTCAGCCTTAGTTTTCAACTATTTGGCAAGTTTCCAGAGGTTTTGTTGTTATTGATTCGTACTTTGGTTCCGTTGGGGTCAGAGAATATATTTTATGTATTTTGATCCTTTTACATTTATTGAGATTTGCTTTATGACTTAGAATGTGGTCTGTTGGCTGTTTTTGGTGGCTCATGCCTGTAATCCCAGTGGTTTGAGAGGCTCAGACAGGAGGATCACTTGAGGCCAGGAGATTGAGACCAGTCTGGACAACATAGTGAGATCCCAACTCTACAGAACATTTTAAAAAATTATCTGGGTGTGGGCTTTGCAGCCGCCACCGCCACCTGGAGCCTTGTAGTATCAGCCATGGTCAACCCCACCGTGTTCTTCGACATTGCTGTCAATGGCGAGCCCTTGGGTCGCGTCTCCTTTGAGCTGTTTGCAGACAAGATTCCAAAGACAGCAGAAAACTTTCGTGCTCTGAGCACTGGAGAGACAGGATTTGGTTATAAGGGTTCCTGCTTTCACAGAATTATTCCAGGGTTTATGTGTCAGAGTGGTGACTTCACATGCCATAATGGCACTGGTGGCAAGTCCATCTATGGAGAGAAATTTAATGATGAGAACTTCATCCTAAAGCATACAGGTCCCGGCATCTTGTCCATGGCAAATGCTGGACCCAACACAAATGGTTCCCAGTTTTTCATGTGCACTGTCAAGACTGAGTGGTTGGATGGCAAGTATGTGGTCTTTGGAAAGGTTAAAGAAGGCATGAATATTGTGGAGGCCATGGTACGCTTTTGGTCCAGAAATGGCAAGACCAGCAAGAAGATCACCATTGCTGACTGTGGACAACTTTAATAAGTTTGACTTGTGTTTTATCTTAACCACCAGACCATTCCTTCTGTAGCTCAGGAGAACACCCCTATACCCCATTTGCTCACAGTATCCTAAAATCTGTGCTCTTGCTGCAGTTCCCTTTGGATTCCATGTTTTCCTTGTTCCCTTCCATGCCTAGCTGGATTGCAGAGTTAAGTTTACGATTATGAAATAAAGACTAAATAACAACAACAACAAAAAATTATCTGGATGTGGTGGTGTGTGCCTGTAGTCCCAGCTACTGGGGAGGCCAAAACAGGAAAATCCCTTGAGGCCAAGAGTTCAAGGCTGTAGTAAACAATGATGCTGTCACTATACTTTGGCCTAGGAGACACAGTAAAACCTTGTCTCAAAAAGCAAACAAAAAGAATTTGGTCTCTCTTGATAAATATTCCTTTTATACTTGAAAATAATGTATGTTCTGCTGTTGGACAGAGTGTTTTATAAATGCCAGTTCAGATGAATTAGTTGATAGTGTTCAAGTATTTTATATCCTTACTCATTTTCTATCTGTTGTATCATGTATTGAGACAGATATTGAAATCTCTGCCTATAATGTGGATTTTTTGGTTTCTCTTTGCAGTTCCATTAGTTTTTTTGCTTCATGTATTTCGAAGCTCTGTTATTGGATACATAAATGTTTAGGATGGTATATCCTCTTGATGGGTTGATCCCTTTATTGTTATGAAATGATTTTCTTTATCCCTGATAATCTTTTTTCTGAAATAAATTTTGCCTGCTATAATATAGCTGTTTGAGCTTTCTTTTGATTAGCATTGGCATGATATATCTTTTTTCATCCTTCTATTGGGTTGGTGCAAAATAATCGCTGTTTTTGCCATTACTTTTAATGAAAACAGAGATTACTTTTGCACCAACTCAATATATTTAACATATTTGTGTTTTTATATTTGAAGAGCATTTCTTGTAGGCAGCATATATTTGGGTCTTCTTTTTCTTTTTTTAAATTTTTTTACTATTAAATTTTTAAAATAAAAGATGGGGTTTCACTATGATGGCCAGGCTGTTCTTGAATTCCTGACCTCAAGTGATCCACCCACCTCAGCCTTCCAAAGTGCTAGGATTACAGGCGTGAGCCACCGTGCCTGGCCTTTTGTTTTTTTTTAAGACAGAGTTTCGCCCTTTCGCCTAGTCTGGAGTGAAGTGGTGTGATCTTGGCTCACTGCAACCTCTGCCCCCCAGGTTCAAGTGATTCTCCAGCCTCACCCTCCCGGGTAGCTAGGATTATAGATTCCTGCCACTATGTCTGGCTAATTTTTGAATTTTTAGTGTAGTTCAGAGTTCACCATGTTGCCCAGGCTAGTCTGGAACTCTTGACCTCAGGTAATCCTCCTGCCTTGGCTACTCATAGTGCTAGGATTAAAAGTGTGAGCTACTGTGCCCAGCCATATTTGGTTCTTTTTAAGATGAGTTTGACAACCTCACTGTTAATTAGGGTGTTCAGGAATAATTGATAAGGTTGGATTTATGTGTTTGATCTAGCTATTTGTTTTCTATTTGTCCTATTTGCTCTATTCCTTTTTGCTTTCTTTCTTTCTTTCTTTTTTTTTTTAAAAGACAGGGTTTCACCATGTTGGTCAGGCTGGTCTTGAACTCCCAACCTCAGGTGATCCACCCGCTTTGGCCTCTAAAGTACTTGGATTACAGGCGTGAGCCACCGCACCCGGCCTCCTTTTTGCTTTCTTTTGAACTGAGTATTTTTCATGGTTGCATTTTATTTCCTCTGTTGGCTTATGAATTATAATTCTTTTTGTTATTTTAATGATTGCTTTAGTTTATAGTATATATCTTGTCTATATTTAAGTGATATAGTATTTCACAGAGTATAAGAATCTTAAAATCATATACTTCCATTTCTTCTCAAGGTTTTTTTTTTTTTTTTTTGGATTTTTATTGTAGGGAAGAGGAAAGAGTCGGCAACAACGGCCGCTCTACTCCACTTCCCCCCCACCTTTTTTTTTTTAACGATTCAGTCCCTGTAGAGACTGCCAAAAATTGCCAACGCCTACTATATTTCAAGTCGTCATGGCAGGGTATTGGTAAAAGTTTTCAATTAGCAATAATTGCACCTCAGATAAACCTCATTGGCTACGATACTGCCACTGTGCAAAGCTTCTTCTCAAGTTTTATGCTATTGATGTAATACATGCTTTTATGTTATAAACACCACATTACATTGTTACTGTTCTTGCTTAAGCAATTATTTATCTTTTTTTTTCCCACTCAGATAATTTATCTTTTAAAGAGATAAAATATATAAAAAAAAAATTCTTGTGTATTTGCTTATAAAGTTGCTATTTCTGGTCTCTTTGTTCCCTTATATAGATGCATATTTTTAACTGTTTTCAGTTTTCTTCTGCTGGATGAAGATTCTTTAACATCTCTTGTAGTGCAGGATATGAAATCTGTTAGTTTTCCTATGTCTGCAAAAGCTTTTTTACCTTTATTTTTGGAAAATTTTCTTTGCTGGGTATAGAATTCTTTGTTTTCAGAGATGTAGCTATATACTAACTTCTGCTTGTATTTCCAGCGAAAAATCTGCCATCATTCTTATCTTTATTTTCTTCTGTCTGTATCTTTTTTTCTCTGTATAAATTGTTTTAAAAAATCATGTAGCTTTCTTCATGTTTCTTGTGCTTGGGCCTTGTTGAGGTCCTTGGATTTATTAGTTTATACCTTTAAAAAAATCAAATTTGGCTGGGTGTGGTGGCTCACGCTTGTAATCCCAGCACTTTGGGAGGCTGAGGCAGGTGGATCACAAGGTCAGGAGTTCAAAAACAGCCTGACCAACAAGGTGAAATGCCATCTCTACTAAAAATACAAAAATTAGCTGGGCATGGTGGTGGGCACCTGTAATTGCAGCTACTCAGGAGGGTGAGGCAGGAGAATAGCTTGAACCGGGGAGACGGAGGTTGCAGTGAGCTGAGATCATACCACTGCACTCCAGCCTGAGCAACAAAGTGAGACTCTGTTTCAAAAAATAAATAAATAAATTTGCTGGGCATGGTGTCTGGCTCATGCCTGTAATCTCAGCACTTTGGGAAGCTGAGGCTGGCAGATCACCTGAGGTCAAGAGTTCAAGAGCAGCCTGGCCAACATGGTGAAACCCTGTCTCTACTAAAATACAAAAATTAGCCAGGCACGGTGGTGGGCTCCTGCAATCCCAGCTACTCGGGAGGCTGAGACAGGAGAATTGCTTGAACCCAGGAAGCAGATGTTGCAGTGAGGCAAGACTGTACCACTGCACCCCAGCCTGGGCAACAGAGCGAGACTCCATCTCAAAAAAAAAAAAAAAAAAAAAAAATCAAATTTGAAAAAATTTTAGTCATTATATCTTTAAATATATCATATATATATATTTCACACCACATCTCTTCTCCTTTGGGGTCTTCAACTACATATTTGCTAGACTGGTTGAATTTGTCCCACAGTTCATTGATGTTCTTTTCAGTAAGAAAATTATTTTTACTTCTATGTGTTTCATTCTGAATAGATTCTATTGCCAGGTTTTCATGTTCACTAATTTTTTTTTTTTTTTTTTTTGAGGAGGAGTTTTGCCCTTGTTGCCCAGGCTGGAGTGCAGTGGCACAATCTAGGGCTCATTGTAACCTCTGGCTTCTGGGTTCAAGCAATCCTCCTGCCTCAGCCTCCTGAATAGCTGGGATTACAGACGGGCACCACTATGCCTGGCTGATTTTTTGTATTTAGAAGAGACAGGATTTCACCACCACATTGGTCAGGCTGGTCTTGAACTTCTGACCTCAGTTGAGCCACCATGCTCAGCCCAATAATCTTTTTTATATTATATTTTATTTTTTTAGAGATAGGGTCTTGCCATGTTGCCCAGGCTGGTCTCGAAATCTCCAGCTCAGGCAATTATCTCCCTTGGCCTCCTAAAGTGCTGTGATTATAGGCATGAGACACCATGCCTGGCCTAATGTTTTTTTTCCCCCTGCAATGTCTGATCTGCCATTACTCTCATCTTGTGTGCTTTTCATCTCATGCATTACATTTTTAATATTTAAAAGTCTGATAGGGTTCACTTTCTGTCTCTTTTATGTCAACCATATCTTGGCTCACTATAACCTCTGTTTCTTGGGCTGCCTCCACCTCCCAAGTAGCTGAGACTTCAGGTGCATGCCACTGTGTCTAGCTAGTTGTTGTATTTTTTGTAGAGGTGGGGTTTTGGTACGTTGCCCAGGCTGGTTTTGAACTCCTGAACTCAGGTGATCTGCCTGTCTTGGCCTCCCAAAGTGCTGGGATTACAGGCATGAGCCACCATGCCCAGCATTGTGCTTCTATTTTTAGGGTGGTGATACTTTTGTATTCTTACGAATCTTGAGCTTTGTTCTGGGACACCATTAAGTTACTTAGAAGTAATTTGCTTTTTTTTATATCTTGCTTTTAATATTTGTTAGATAGGAATGGAACAGTGTTTGTTTTTGGATATATACCATTACTGATGCAAGGCTTTCTGAGTATTGCAAGAAATGTCCCATGGATTCTGAGATTTTTTTCAGTTTGGCTGGTGGAAATAGGCCCTATGTGAATGTTGGGTACCATGAATCCTAATCTTTTTGGGTTCTTTTCCTGGACTCAGGCAATTTTTGGATATGCATGTGCTGGTTAGTACTCAGCTGTATATGAGGTGGGCTCTCGGCAGATCTTTAGTGTTCTTTCTTTGTACACTTTCCTCTTTACTACTCGTCTTTTGAACTTTCTGGACTGTCAGCTCCATCTCCTCAACTCCAGGAGTCTTCTGGTCACTGCCTGGCTTCCCTTCCCTGCCACATCAGCCTGAAAAGTCCCAATGCAGTGAATTGGGGTATTCATCATGTTCATCTTGTTTCTTTCTCATCTCTCAGGAATCACTTGTTCTTCCTTGTCTAAGGTCCAGTGTCTTGAAAACCGTTGTTTTATATATGTTGTCCAGTTTTTTCAGATGGGAAGGTAATTTTAGTCCCTGTTTTGGATGAAATGTCAAGGCTGACATCATGATTTATGGCCTAAAAATCTCCAAGTTTAGCGTTGCCATTTCCTAAGATGGGGAAGACTGTGGGAAGAACAGGTTTGGTGGGAGTGGGGGGAAAGTCAGACTAAGTTTGAAGAGCCTGTTGGATATTGGAGTAATTGATGTCACAGAGGCAGCTGGAATCAGCAAGCTCCAGTCAGAGGAGAGGTCTGGACAGCAGATACAAGTCTCTGTGTCATCACTGGGTGGATGGTACTTACAGCCATGATACTAGAAGAGATCCCCAAGGGAATATAGCTAGAGTATTGGATTCATCCCATTTTTTATTTTCTATATTTTTTGGTGCTTTGACATCTTGAGGTTTTGCTGGCATTGGAGAGACTGCTCCTCCCAGAGTCAACTAATTCCTAGAGATAGGTAGCAGCTCTCTTGGGAGTGTGCTTTTTTTTTTTTTTAAATTTAGACAGAGTCTCGCTCTGTCATCCAGGCTGGAATATAGTGGCATGATCTTGGCTCATTGCAACCTCCACCTCCTGGGTCCAAGCGATTCCTGTGCCTCAGCCTCCTGAGTAGCTGGGATTGCAGGTGCCCACCACCATGCCCGGCTAATTTTTTTGTATTTTTCGTAGAGATGAGGTTTCGCCATGTTCGCCAGGCTGGTCTTGAACTCTTGACCTTAGATGATCTGCCCTTGTTTGCCTCCCAAAGTGCTGGGATTACAGGAGTGAGCCACTGCTCACAGGAGTCTGCTTTTTATATTGCAAACCAACAATTCAGAGCCCGTACCTCATAGACATCTACTTTATCAGACTCTTATGCTTTGGGCTACTATTCCTCTGCACTAATTGCCTCATCATTAGGTAGTAGAAAACTAGGGACAGCTCCTATCCCCCAGAGCCCCATGAAATTATTCAAACTAACCAGTCCTAATCTGTTTACCCTGCCTTGACCATTCCTTTGCATGGAATAGCAGCAAAGGCTCTTGTCCACATTTTCCTCCTTTCCCCTCTGCCTTTGGTTCTGGTGCTGCCCCACGTGGCCTTGCATGGCATGCCATCATGCTGTCTATTTCTAGAGATTTGTGAGTAAAGACTTCTGCTTTCATGGTAATCATTTCTGTGTTTGTGTGTCTTACCACACATGATTGAAACAGATCCCAATCCCCTTGTTGTGAGTATAGAAACACCAGCTCTGGCTATGTGGACACATGTGTTACCTCACCTCATTTAATCTTCACAGCAGCCCTATGAGGTGTAGTTACTATTATTATCTTACTTTTACAGATGAGAAGACTGAAGTACAGAACAGTTACATAACTTGCCCAAGTCCACTAGCTTCTATATGCCAGGCTGAAGTGCAATGACACGATCTCGGCTCGCCACAACCTCCGCCTCCTGGGTTCAAGAGATTCTCCTGTCTCAGCCTCCCAAGTAGCTGGGATTACAGGCATTTGCCACCACAACCAGCTAATTATTTATTTTTAGTAGAGACGAGGTGTCTCCATGTTGGTCAGGCTGGTCTTGAACTTCTGACCTCAGGTGATCCACCTGCCTCGGCCTCTCAAAGTCCTAGGATTACAGGCATGAGCCACCACGCCCAGCCCTGTGTTCTTAACTACAGAACTATCCCATGTGTGGTCAGAGTGGGATCCAGTCTGAGGTTAAACTCTTTTAATATATTTACAGACTGCAGCTTGTTTTCCCCCGATGATGAGCTTTACTTTGCTGTCTGAATGACAGCGTAAAGGTTAATATCTAGAAAAGAGACCTTGCAGACAGTGCTGGCCTGATTTCTTGGGGATGAGGAGTTACAATTTCATTTTTCTGATGGACAGTACACATATGTGCCATGGCACCCTGCCAAAATAGGAGAGAGATGCTGGATTCTTTCTGATCAAAGCTGGCCTCGTCTGCATAGCAGAATCTTGTCCACTAAAAGCTGAAAAAAAAAAATCAGCTGGACTTTCCATTCTCAGAAGATGCTGAAAAGGAATGATAAAAAAATTTCTCTAATTATTGACATATTATTTATTACTCATAAGAAATTGGAAATATAGGCCGGGCGCGGTGGCTCATGCCTTTAATCCCAGCACTTTGGGAGGCCAAGCTGGGTAGATTACTTGAGCTCAGGGGTTCGAGACCAGCCTGGGCAACATGATGAAACCCTGTCTCTACTAAAAATAAAAAAATTAGCCAGGCATGGTGGCGGACCGCTCTAATCCCAGCTACTCAGGAGGCTCAGGCAGGAGAATTGCTTGAAACCCCAGGAGGCAGAAGCTACAGTGAGCCAAGATTGTGCCACTGCACTCCAGCCTGGGTGACGGAGCAAGACTCTGTCTTCAAAGAAAAGAAATTTGGGAAATACAGAAAAACCTATATAGAGGGGAAAAAAATACCCTTATAATTTCACAGTCCAGAGATACCACTGTTAACATTTCGTTCCTTTAGGGCTTAAATTTCTGACTAGAAGAATTAATTAAAGGTCAGTTTGGGATCTGTCACCTTCTCTTTCCATGTCTGCCCTTCTCTCTGTGTGTGGGGTGTGTATATGTGTTTGTCTAATGGTCTCTTTCCTCTCTGTCACTCACATGCCCCTAACCCTCATTGGAGATATTGCCTGGTTCTGATGGGGAGCCAGGATTCAGTCTGACATTGATACCTTTCTGCCTAGCTTTGGGTCTGGAACCCTTGCTCTTGGGGCTTTAGATGTGGGTAAAGGGTTGCCCTCCTTGGGTCTTGACTTCAGCTGGCCTAATCAATAACTAATCAACACTGAGTTGATCTTATTAGCTATTCATTGCCCCCCTCCCAAACCCCAAACCAAGCTGGCTGTAACAATGCTTTTAATTAATATGAGGCAGATTAAAACTCCGTTTAAAGGAAAAAAGAAAAAAATACCCTTGGCTGGGCATAGTGGCTCACACCTTTAATCCCAGCACTTTGGGAGGCCAAGACAGGTGGATTACTTGAAATCAGGAGTTCAAGACCAGCCTGGCCAATATAGTGAAACTTCATTTCTACTAAAAACATAAAAATTAGCCAGGCGTGCTGGTGCGAGCCTGTAATTTGTTACTCAGGAGAATTGCTTGCATCTGGGAGACAGAAGTTTCAGTGAGCTGAGATTAGACCACTGCACTGTAGCCTGGGTGACAGAGTGAGATTCTGTCTCAAGAAAAGAAAATAAAATAAAATAAAAAGAAAAAAAAATCTTTCAGACCTGAAGTGGACAGGCCTGAAACCTTTGCCTCCTGGGTTCAAGTGATTCTCCTGCCTCAGCCTCCCCAGTAGCTGGGATTACAGGCATGTACCACCACGCCTGGCTAATTTTTGTGTTTTTAGTAGAGATGGAGTTTCACCCTGCTGGCCAGACTTGTCTTGAACTCCTGACCTTGTGATCTGCCTGCCTCGGCCTCCCAAAGTGCTAGGATTACAAGCATGAGCCACTGTGCCTGGCTTACAATACAGTTTTCTAAATATAGTCATTCTCCTCTGCTATCAAACATTGAATATATCCCTTCAAGTTTACTTTATGTTTGTACCCTTTAATCCACTTCTCTTCATCCTCCCCCTCCCCTACCACCCATCCTTCCCAGTCTCTTATCTGTTTTTCCACTCATTACCTCCAGTATCACATCTTCTCTCTTATATGTGGGAGCTAAAAAACAAGAAAACAAAAAAACTTTTTCTTAATTTCTAAAGTAACGGTTTCCTATGTGGTTCACTTGGTAACTAATTATACAGGATCTTTGAACGTTTCTTCCACCTTTGTTGTCAACGGTTATTTAACTCCTCACATGATTTTATGGCCCCCAATATGTGTTAATTACATCAGTGCCCTACGTGGCACTTAAGAGTATAAGGCCATCCTTGTGGTTCACTCTCTTGCTTGACTGAGTTGGTAGAAGGCTGGTACCAGGTCCCCACAGGGTATTGGGGTCCCTTGTCTTCTGCATGTGCCCATCCTGCCTCAGAGGCTTAGCTCTTGGAAGGCAGGACCCTCACAGTAGCAAAGCCCTCAGCTGGGTTGGGGGATGAGTGTGGATATGCAGGCGAGGAGCAGATGGGGCTACCTCCCAACTCTGGAAGGACCGGTGAGCATCCGTATGTGAACTTAGGCTGCTGTGTCCTAGACAACCTGCCCAGATGCCTTCTCTGTGTGCCTCATACCCCCCAGTACAGTGACTCCTCCAGTTAATAGGAGACCCCTGCCAAAGAGGGACCACCAGGTTGCCTAAGGAGGGGTAAACTGGCCCAGGTCGGAAACGGAACAGGTCAAAACTCCAATCAGTAGTGGGATTGTGCCTGTGAATAGCAACTGTACTTCAGCTTGGGCAACGTAGCGAGACCCTGTCTTTAGGGGGAAAAAAAAACATAGCGGTCCAAACAAACAAAACATAATTAGTATGTCTGAGAGGTGAGTTCGAAATACTTTAACTCAGTGTGCCTTGAATGAATCATTAGTAGGTTAGACTTGGGTAAGAGCCTTGAATGCTTACTGCTGCTCTATGAGGTTGGAGTTGACTGCCCTGTGTATCAGAAAGCTGGACAGCAAGGGAGAAGGGGTGTGTGTGTGTGCGTGTGTGTGTGTGCGTGTGTGTGTGTGTGCGCATGTGTGTGTGTGCATGCATGCACCTGCCCTGGACATTGTGGGGTAATGAGGGTTTCCAAGCAGAGTGGGCAGGAGAAGGGAACAAGATCTAGGGAACAGTCTGCACTCACACCTCTCTGGCCCTGGCTTGTCTTCCTGCAGGTGCACCTTCGCTCTGCCAGGCGTCTCTGTGAGCTCTGCTGTGCCAACCGGGGCACCTTCATCAAGGTGGGCCAGCACCTGGGGGCTCTGGACTACTTGCTGCCAGAGGAGTACACCAGCACGCTGAAGATACTGCACAGCCAGGCGCCACAGAGCAGCATGCAAGAGGTCCGCCAGGTCATCCGAGAGGATCTGGGCAAGGAGGTACTCACCGTTGCAGGAGGGATGGGCCTGGGTTGGGATGCTTCAGAAAAGGCCCTGGCTGAATTCTTGCAGTCTCGGCCAGGGTGCTGGGGATCCACCAGTGACAAAACCAAATGTCACAGCCACTCTCAGTGCTGAAATCAGAGTTCAGAAGGTGTCTCAGTTGCTCTCAGTGAAACATACCAGTTCAACCATATGAAATAGTTCATATGAGACTGTTATTGACCTGAAACCTATATATGATTCATATGGTTCAACCTAATGATATCTGTCACTTACGGAAGGTTTAATGCCTTATTGAAGCTTTATCCTCAGCAGGGCTTTCAAGGCCGATCCCATCCGGTTTCAACATACCTGTCTATAAGTTGGTGGGGCAGAGTGGCATTGTGGTTTAGTCTCTGGAGCCAAGAGCCTGGGCCTTGCACAAACGATTGATCTTGGCACCTCACTTTCCTTGTCTGTAAAATGGGGTAACCATGGTGCCCACCACTTAAGGTTGCTGTGCGGATTAGATGGGACAATGAATAGAAGGTGCTTGGTATAGTCCCTGATGTGGAGCAAGTGCCCATCAAATATGAGCTATGATTTTTATGGTAATGCTGTCCTATACTATTATGGTTGTTCTTTCCCTGTGCTCCAGTCCTATTGTGCTACCTGTCTCAAACTCGCTGCATTCTCTTAGTCCTCGGTGCTTCTGCCATGGTCTACCATCTGCCTGGTGTCTTGACTTTATTCTCTACTTGTCAAGTGACTTCAGACCATCTGCCCATCTCTCCACCTAGCTAGCAAATGGCAGGCAGGGTGCTAAGTGCTGGGTTTCCTGTCCAAATCCCAGCTCTTCTAGGAAGTCTTCTGTGACCCTCCCTTGACTGATCTTATCCCTCCTTTGGGCTCTGCAGAACTTTGCTCCCTATACTTGTGCAACTTGTGGCTTTATTAGTTGTGTCTAAGGGTTTCCCTGCAAGTCATAGTCTTTGAGAATGAAGACCATCACAGTCCTTTTACCCTGTTTGTACAACTCTGGAACTCTACCAGCAGGTGCCCACGGTTTGCTTAAAGAGCCAATGGATGAACTAGAAATAGCATCCTTAGGCTACTAGGGTGCAGGGCCGGGAGAGTAGGGCAGAGGTTTGATAAAGACCAGTGGTTCCATTTTTATAGGGAGCTGGCCCTGATTATTGGTCCCTTAGTGTGGAGCTGGCCCCAGGTACCCAGCCTCCATCCAAAAGTGTCCCACTTCTCAGTGTTAGCCTGGTCTGGAGCGGGGCTTGGATCACACAGGAGGTGAGCATAGAAACCTCTATGAGTCCTCTGCCACGAGGAACATTTCCTCCAAAGGGAGAGACATTGAGTGAAAGGTAAACCTGCTCTGTGGCTGGAATCGGGGAGCAGGCTGCAAGCTGGGAGTAGCAGGGTCAGGAGAGAGGGACCCCAGGCAGAAGGGAGGACGGAATTGGCATGGTGCTGGCCGACGCGTGGCTTTGCCTCTTACCAAGACTCTTGGCCTGCAGCTTCTAGAAACACAAGATTCACCCCTAAATTAAAAGTAAATAAATCACGGTAATAATAGTGTGAAGTGCATCATTGCTGGTGTGCGGTAGCTCCCTGGGGGTGGAAGCTGGAGGGGGAGGCAGTAGGTTAACCCTTGGAGGCTGACTTGTCTGGAGAGCTGGGGAGGGAGTAGGACAAGGGCAGGCCAGTGGCTGTCCCCAGGCCAGGGTGGAGTGCGGGAAGTTTGAGATGTCAGCAGTCATGATGGCCCACTCAGCTGGCTAAAGGATGTCTGGGGTTGGAGGACGTCACCTGCTCTTCAGGCCATCTTCTCCAGTCCCCTCCACCCGCTGCCGATTAGCCCTGAGCACAGTGGCCCTGTGGCTCCTGCCCCACAATGCTTCTTTAGCCCCCTGAGAAAATGGGCTACTGTCCAAGTCACGGTTCTGAGGGGCTTCCCTCACAGCTGGGGAGCTTCTTCTGGGACCTCTGAGTTCTTACCCGGCCCCCACAGGCACACGATGAATCTTCCCTGCCCTCTTCCCCCTCCTCCCCCGGGAAGATGGCATTTGTTCCCTGGTGACACATTTTCCCAGTGTGTGGGTGGAGGGAGGGGAGCCGGGCCATGTGGGAAGAAGGTTGGGTGCGTGTGGGGGTGTGAGGGCGGGGGAATGTCACTCACTTGGCATTTCCACCCTCCTCCAGCCCCTCCCATGACACTTTTCAGGGAGCAGTCTCACGCCCAGGGCGCTTGAGTGGGCCCCACTCATCCTCAGCTCCATGCCAGCCCCAAGACCTTCTGTAGAAAGCTCCATTTCAGCCCTGACTTAAAAGAGGCTGTTGGCTGGGTGCAGTGGTTCATGCCTGTAATCCCAACACTTTGGGAGGCCGAGGTGGGCCGATCACCTGAAGTCAGGAATTCAAGACTAGCCTGGCCAATATGGTGAAACACTGTCTCTACTAAAAATACAAAATTAGCCAGGCATGGTGGCAGGTGCCTGTAATCCCAGCTACTCGGGAGGCTGAGGCAGGAGAATCACTTGAACCCGGGAGGCGGAGGTTGCAGTGAGCCGAGATCGCGCCGTTGCACTCCAGCCTGGGCAACAAGAGCAAGACTCCATCTCAAAACAACAACAACAACAACAACAACAACAACAACAACAACAAAAGAGGCTGTCAGTCACACCTCACCACCTTCCCAGATCTCAGTCCTAGCATAGGCTCGAGGTTACCTTGACCTCGAAGATTCCATAAGTGCTCCTGAAACTAGAGGGGCGGCGCGGTGAGAGAGGCGCTTGGATGGTGCGTCCCAGCCTGGCCTGAGCCCGTTGGTTCTATATGCCTTCGAAGACCCTTCCCAACAACAGCAGTGTTAGAGGGCACTATGTCCTCAGACCTGTCCCTGTCCCAGGCAGGTGGGGCCTGGCCCTGTGGGGTGTTCCCAGCATGGGTGTGGGGGTAAGATTGAGAGTGCAGTACTTCTGGACCCCATGGTTCACATTCATTTCTGGATCAGTCAGAATTTCTGCACATCAGCAGCACCATCAGTGCAGAGGTGAGGGCACATGAAGGGTGCCATCCTTGCATAGCACTGGCCCAGGCAGGGAGCGTGCTGGGGGCCACATTGCTGAGGGAAGGCCGGCGACAAGCAACGGGATGAGACCTCACATCCTCTGATTCCCAGGCTGGTGATTCATCCCCTAAATAACAGCTTCTGTTTGGCAGGAAAAAAAGGAGTTGTGTGTGTGTCTGTGTGCATGTCTTGGAAGTTTCTCAGCTAGTATTACCAGAAAAAAGTTACTTTTTTCCTCTATTTGGTATTAGGCTTATATCCTGAAAGACAGGTTCCAGGAAGCCATCAGGAGCCCAGCTTCTGGGAGGTGGAGTCATTTCTGCCTCCCCAAAAGCGACCTGGGTCTGGGCTGGGTCAGAGGTGGTCCCAGCCTTGGTCCCCTTGACTGCCCTTGGGGCTGTGAGTCCAGATGCAGTGCTGATCTTGGCCAGCAGATGGAGCCTGAGCTTGCAATTCAGGGATGGGTATGAAGACCAGGTCCTTCCCTGTGGAGGGATCCCTCCAGGAGGTCGAGACTTACTCTTGGACATGGTTCATGCTGTTGAAGGAACCCAGGCTGACATCTCTACACCCTGAATGGGCAAGCACAGGCCTCAGCTACAAGGCTGTTGACCACCCTGGGTGCCTGAGCCCTCAGCTCCATGTTGGAGGACGTGGCATAGTTCTTCACAACCACAAATCCGTCCTTCCACTTCCTCATCGGGGTCTGATGCTCTGCAGTCTCTCATGGCTGGTGATTCTGTGCTTCAGCACCTTTTCCTTCATTCCTTCTGTCTCCTGCTGGTCTGTGCAGTTGGTATTTAGTGAAGGAGAACAATGCCGGACACTTGGGTGTAGCCAGGGATGGGGACAACCTCATTCTAGTCTTGGTGGTCCAGGGAGGTTCACTCATCATGGTAATACATGATCACATAGTGCCCAAGGAGCTTGCAGAGGAGAGAGGTTGCCTTGGGCAGTTGGAGGCTTTCTGAAGCAGGTAGTCCCTGGCCCAGCCCCTTAGAGATGGAGGGAATTGGAGGAGGTGGAAGTTGGAGGAAGTGATTACTGATTAATATGCTGGGCTCAGCAGAGGTGCAGGGGTGGGAAAGCATAAAGCACGGAGGTGAACAGTGAAGTCTTGCTGATTACAATGTGATGTTCAGCTGGTGAAGAGTGGAGTAAAGGTTGTAGGATTAGGGCTGAGGCCACATTATGAAGGGCCTAGAATGTTCTTTTCAGAATGTGAGCCTGTGGGAGAGGAGAACTTGGGGAGGGACCCGATCAAAAGAAGGGTGAAGAGACTGAGCTATATGGAGGGGTTGGGCATGTGGTCGGGCAGTTGAAGGAATTTGCCTAATAGCCTGAATTTTTAGTAATGTGGGAGATGAGGTCATCTTTGAAAAGTGGAGGAAGATGTAGATGGGGAAGTTTGAAGTGGGTGGGAAGCTTGGGGATAGAGATATGGTGGGAATTAAGGAATGATCTGTAGAACTGTCAACCGTGCCGTGCTGTCAACCATGCCGTGTGCATGCACACACGTCTATACCTGCCCCCATGACATACAGACAAGTCAGATCTTGTTACAGCCTATTTCAAGAAATGGTCCAAGCTGTGCATGGTGGCTCATGCCTGTAATCCCAGCACTTTAGGAGGCTGAGGTGGGTGGGTCACTTGAGTTCAGGAGTTTGAGACCAGTCTGGCCAACATGGTGAAACCCCGTCTCTACTAAAAATAGAAAAATTAGACAGGCATGGTGGTGGCACCTGTCATCCCAGCTACTCAGAAGGCTGCGGCAGGAGAATCACTTGAGCCCAGGAGGCGGAGGTTGCAGTTAGCTGAGATCAGGCCACTGTACTTCAGCCTGGGCATCAGAGTGAGAGTGTCTCAAAAAAAAAAAAAAAAAAAAAGAAGAAAAAAAGAAAAGGTCCACAGTTCTGTCCTAGAATATAGTTGTATCAGATAAAATTCTTTCCATCTCTGAAATCTCATGAGAAACTGAAGGAAATGAGGCCAGGTGCTACATGGAGCACAGAAACACCTCTGTTAGGGACAGTGCTTGTATTTGTGTCTGGGTGGTGTGGTTTGGCTTTTGTACTCTGAAATTTGTTTTTATCAGTCTTTCACCCTTTGATCCCCTCCCAGGGGACTTTATTTTACAGCTCCCCATAGTATGTAGGGACAAGTGCTGTATGTTGCAGGTGCTCTGTGTTCTTGATGCACTATCTGAAGTTTCAAAGAGAATGAAGGAGAGAGAAGGTGCAGGGCTCCCATTGTGCAACGGTTAGAAGAATTCACATCCAGTTGTTTTGTAAGAGCCTGTGGGTGCAGCAGGAGGGTGGCTTGTCTTGTTTGCTCAAGGTTTAAGCAAATGTTCAGAAAAGGGATAAAGAAGACTTTCCTCCAAGAATGTCAGCTGTGGATCCAGCTTGGTGGTGATGGCAGAGAGAAGGCACTGTAGGCGCAAGGACCAGCATGAACAAGGCAGAAGTAGAGAGATGAGGCAGGAGAAGGCCTGCCTGGGTGAGGGGCACACAGCACTTCTGCTGTCCCGTGGAAAACTTGAAGGGAAGTGGGAAAAGGCACCCTCTTTTTGCATCCCTTCCCCCAGGCTATGGCAGGTTGGCCAGGGCTGGACTGAATATCGTATCTGTGTAAGTCAGGGCTCTCTAGAGAAATAGAACCAATAGGATATGAATGTGTGTGTGTGTGTGTGTGTGTGTGCACGCGTGCGTGCATGTGTATGCATGTGTGCACATGCTTGTGTGTGTGTGCGCGCGTGCATAGAGAGAGATTGATTAATTATTAGGAATTGGCTGGTGTGGTTATAGAGACTGGGAAGTCCAAAATCTGCAGAGTGGCCCAGCAGGCTGGAGACCCAGGAAGAGCCGACGGTGCACTTCAAGTCTGAAGGCTGTTCGAAGGTTATGTGCTGGCAGAATTCCTTCTTGCTTGGGGAAGGTTAGTCTATGTTCTATTCAGACACTTACTTGACTGCATGAGGCCCACCCTTGCTATGGAGAGTATTCATTTTATTTTGTTTTATTCAAAGACCACTAATATAACTTTAAATCTTGGCTGGGCACAGTGGCTCATGCCTGTAATCCCAGCACTTTGGGAAGCTGAGATAGATGGGAGGATTGCTTGAGCCCAGGAGTTGGAGACAAACCTGGATAATATAATGAGACCCCATCTCTATTTAAAAAGTTAAAAAAATTAAAGTAAACAAACAAACAAACTGTAAATGTTACCTAAAAATACCCTCACATGGCTGGGTGTGATGGCTCATGCCTGTAATTCCAGCACTTTGGGAGGCCGAGGCAGGTGGATCACCTGAGGTCAGGAGTTTGAGACCAACTTGGGCAACATGGTGAAACCTCTGTCTCTACTAAAAAAAATACAGGCTGGGTTCGGTGGCTCATGCCTGCAATCCCAGCAGTTTGGGAGGCTGAGGCAGTCCGAATGCCTGAGGTTGGGAGTTTGAGACCAGCCAGGCCAACATGATGAAACCTCATCTCTATAAAAATACAAAAAATTAGCTGGGCGTGGTGGTGAGTGCCTGTGATACCAGCTACTCAGGAGGCTGAGGCAAGAGAATCACTTGAACCCGGGGGGCAGAGGTTACCATGAGCTGAGATTGCATCACTGCCCTCCAGCCCAGGTGACAGTGTGAGACTCTGTCTCAAAAAAAAAATTAGCCAGGTGTGGGGGTGTGCACTTGTAATCCCAGCTACTCCAGAGGCTGAGGCAGGAGAATCCCTTGAACCCAGGAGGCAGAGGTTGCAGTGAGCTAAGATTGCACCACTGCACTCAGCCTGGGTGACAGAGTGACACTTAATATCAAAACAAAAACAAAACCCTCACAGAAACACCCAGAGTAATGCTTGGCCCATATCTGGGTGCTGTGGCCCAGCCAGGTTGACATGTGAAATTAACTATTATAATTCCCTACATGGCCCTCTGCCAGGATTGCACACGTGTACCCTCGGTCTGCCTTCACATGGCCTGGAGCTTCATAGCAAATCTTGGAGGTAGGCAGGAGCCAAACTGCCTGTTGGCATGTTGGCTTTGGGGCTTGGGCATGCTACTTACCCTCTCTGGCCTGTCCCTCCATTTCCTGATCTCTAAAATTGGAATAATAACACTACGTCACCTAGGCTTGCTGTGGGTGGAATGAGTTAAAGAGCGTATAGCACCTACAGCAAGGTTGCTGCAGGGCGAGGGCCAATAAACGTTAATAATGATTTCTGTGTGTTGTGCTGTGTGCTTCCTATGAGCAGGAACTGGGGTTCTGAGAGACTCGTAAATGGCGGAGTTGAGTCTCTACCTAGACTTTCTGATAACTGGTATAGCTCTCTGTCTCATATTCGGTCATATGTTGCTTAATGACGGTGACATGTTCTGAGAAATGCATCATTTGGCGATTTTGTTGCTGTGTGAGCACCGTAGAGTACTTACACAAGACTAGATGGGATGGCCTGCAATACACTTTGGGTATATGGTATAGCCTGTTCTTTTCAGAATGTGAGCCTGAGGGAGGCTTGATTCTAGGCAATTGTAACACAATGGTGAGTATTTATGTATCTAACCATAGAAAAGGTATAGGAAGACTTTGGTATTATTAGTATAATGGACCACTTTTGTGTATGTGGTCCATTGTTGACTAAAATGTTATGCGGCACATAACTGTACCATATTTTTTGTTTTGGAGACAGAGTTTTGCTTTCGTTGCCCAGACTGGAGTGCAGTGGTGTGATCTCAGCTCACTGAAACTTCTCTCTCCTGGGTTCAAGCGATTCTCCTGCCTCAGCCTCCCAAGTAGCTGGGACTACAGGCACCTGCCACCATGCCCAGCTAAATTTTGTATTTTTTAGTAGAGATGGGGTTTTACCATGTTGGCCAGGCTGGTCTTGAACTCTTGACCTTAGGTAATCCACCCGCTTCGGCCTCCCACAGTGCTGGGATACAGGTGTGAGCCACTGCACCCAGCCTCCTTTCTCTTCCTTTCCTGATTAGTACCCAGCGTTCTATTTGTTCAGCCCTCTCCCTGCCACTATTAGAAATCCCTACAGGCCCCAGCACTTTGGGAGGCTGAGGTGGGTGGATCACCTGAGATCAGGAGTTCAAGACCACCCTGGCCAACATGGAGAAACTCCATCTCTACTAAAATACAAAAATTAGTGGGGCATGGTGGCATGCGCCTGTAATCCCAGCTACTCGGGAGGCTGAGGCAGGGGAATCGTTTGAACTTGGGAAGTGGAGGTTGCAGTGAGCCAAAATCGTGCCATTGTACTCCAGCCTGGTGACAGACAGAGTGAGACTCCATCTCAAAAAAAAAAAAGAAATCCCCACAGGCTCCCCAGGGAGCAGCCTGGGTTTCTAGGGATCTGTCTCCCACATTTGGAGTTTCCCTGGGGGGCAGCTCAGCTGGTTAGGGTTAATTGCTGCAGTTTCCCAAGGCCCTTTGGGAGCTTTCCTCTGGATTGGGACTTGGACATATGTGTTCTTGGTCCCCAGGCAGGGCTAATCCCATGCATGAGGGATGAGAGGTGGAAATCTGGCCAGATTGCCAGCGAGAAGCCACAGGTGCCCGTAGTCATGGAGCTGGTGGCCGTTCTGTATTTAGGACCCACTCTCCTAGCCCTCTTCACTTGTAAGGTGGCAGCGAGATTTGGCTTCCCTTGCAGTGTCCCGGTGGGGCTGGGTGTGGGCTGTATCCAGAGCTCAGCATGCCCTGGGCTGGTAGGAGTAGAGAAGTGGTTAGAGCAGAAGCATGCAGGAGAGCCCCTCCTACCCTGGGATCTGACTCCACCTGTGCCTCAGCTCTGCAGGGGACAGATGCCTTCAGGCTCTCATATTCTTTGCTGCCTTCTTTCCAGTGCTGATCCAACGTCTCCCCATCCTGCTCTTATTTACTCATGTGCATTTATTGAGCACCTCCTCTGTGCCTGGTACTGCAGCAGCCCCTGCGGTCCCTGCCCCTTGGAGTGTTCTGGCCCCTTCCTCCCATGCTGGCAGGGTCCAGCTGAGGTCAGCTCACCCTCTACCAGCCCAGCCTGCGTCACGTGCACGAAGCCACCTGGAAGCTTTGGGTTGTCTGTAGACCTGCTTCTCCTGGTCCCGAGCACTACCTTTGTTTGTTCAGGCATCTTGTTTGTCTCCCAGGCTGTCCCCGAGAAGGCTACCAGATGAGTATTCTGGGAATGGAACAGAAGGATCTGGTGGCTGTGAAGCCATGGACAGGAGGACTGGGGGCCAGGGAGTGGGATCACCTCTCCCGGCTTGGCCTCATTTTGCCTTTCCTACAGCTCTCAATAAAAAATACATTTGTATTAAAAACATAATGAAGAAGAAAAAAACCCATTTCCCCCCCAATAATGCTGACATGAAAAGAAGATTTTTATCAATTATGAGAGAGAGATTTGGGCCATAAAATTGCAATTTAACTAGTGGGAGATGGATGGCAGGAAGCACTGCTGTCAGCCGGGACGGGTGGCCTGCTGTTCTCGCTGCGGGAGAGGCAAGGCAATGGCCGAGGTGGGCCTGGCTTGTGCTTCTTCCTGATGCCCCATCTGGCCTGGCCTCCTCCCTGAGACCACTGCCCTCCTGCAGGCCTGTTCCCTGTCTGTGCCCTGCTCCCGGCCTGTGTCCTGCACCTCAAATCCCACTGTCACCATGTTCTGTGTCATCCCGGGTGAGTTTTGTGATCTTGCTGAGCCATGGTTTCGTCATGCGTAAACAGGGATCATAATAGAGCCTTCACAAGAATAAGGCTGCGGTGAGGACTGAAAGCTATAACCCAGCCAAAGTGCAGCGCCTGGTGAATGGTAAAGGCCAGTTCACTGTCAGCTGTGCGAGTTACATGTAGAGTTGTCGTGAAGACAAAATTTGACGGTAAGACCAGCACCCTCATCTTGAATCCACCACCTTGCCTAGTGCCTGGCTCTTCCTGGGATTTAACAAATACTGACTCTGTTCGTTCACCTTCTGTTGTTCAGTGACAAGTGCTTCGGACAGAAGTCTTCTGGGAGAATCACTAACTCACAGGTTGTAAGGATTTATAAGTCATTTAGTGTGACCCCCACATTTCACAGGTGAGGAAACTGAGGCTCAGAGAGGGGCAGTCACTTGCTTCATGGCACAACTGGTTGATGGTAGAAACAGGACTAGAACCCAGGTCTCCTGATTCCTGATCCAGTGCTCTTTCTCCTGGACTGTTCTGTTTCTGATGGAAGCTTAGTGCCCAGAAGAGGGCAGGACCCCATCAAGGAATCGGGCTGGGCTTGCTGCCAGAGCTACCCAACGGGCCTCCGCAGCTTTCATCGTCCTTGGGTCCTTGTGGTTTCCTGTGGACTTCGAGGAAGCCATATTTTCTCTCTGTGTGTGTGTGTGTGTGTGTGCTGTTTGTTTGTTGTTGTTTTTTAAGATGGGGTTTCACCATGTTGGCCAGGCTGGTCTTGAATTCCTGACCTCTTGATTCACCCTTCTCAGCCTCCCAAAGTGCTGGGATTACAGACGTGAGCCACTGCGCCCGGCCTTGAGCTCATAAGGTCACAGTCTAGGTGTAGGGTTAGGACTTCAACATACGAATATTTGGGGGACACAGTTCAACCCACAACAGATGGGTGCATTAGGTCTTCTGTGGTTGTAAGGATCTTAACTCCAACTTGAACTAGCCAAGGCAAAAAAGGAGATGTGTTACATTGTAGATAGGGTTGGGCTAGAGTGCCTTGGGGCACTCTTCTGGGACCCTTGTATCTCTCACGGCAGCTTCTCTCTGTGGGTCAGCTTCATTCACAGCTGTTTTTCTCCATGACCAGCTGCCATTGGCAGCTTTTAGCCTCACCTCTTCTCAGCATCACACCTAAGAGGGCCTGACCCTGCTCCCCAGTTTCAGGACTCCGATTGATGTACCCTAAGTCAGATGTTGTAGTGGGTTACA
Organism: Plecturocebus donacophilus; assembly: GCA_004027715.1. NCBI lineage: Eukaryota > Metazoa > Chordata > Mammalia > Primates > Pitheciidae > Plecturocebus > Plecturocebus donacophilus. Next base: position 7,234 of record PVKP010005614.1, on the reverse strand, counting down.
TAGTATCTGCTCCACCCTGCCCCACTTTTCTTTGTAAATTACCCAGCCTCAGGTATTTCTTTTTCTTTGAGACAGAATTTTGCTCTTGTCACCCAGGCTGGAGTGCAATGGCGTGATCTCGGCTTACTGCAATCTCCATTTCCCGGTTCAAGCAAGTCTCCTTCCTCAGCCCCCTGAGTAGCTGAGACTACAGGCATGTGCCACCACGCCCAGCTAATTTTTGTATTTTTAGTAGAGATGGGGTCTCACCATGTTGGCCAGGCTGGTCTCGATCTCTTGACCTCATGATCTGCCTGCCTTGGCCTCCCAAAGTGCTAGGATTACAGGTATGAGCCACTGTGCCTGGTCCTCAGGTATTTCTTTATAGCAACATAGGAATGGACCAACACAGATGGGTTTAAGACAGACAAGATGGTAGAAATTAGTGTTGGTGGATAATAATGTATGATTGTGTTTATTTGGTATTTGTTATGTAGTGCACATTGGCTGGATGTGTTATAGATATTGTTTGTAATTTTTTTTTTTTTTTTTTTTTTTTGAGATGGAGTTTTGTTCTTGTTGCCCAGGCTGGAGTGCAATGGCCTGATCTTGGCTCACCACAACCTTCACCTTCTGGGGTTCAAGTGATTCTCCTGCCTCAACCTCCAGAGTAACTAGGATTACAGACATGTGCCACCACACCCAGCTAATTGTGTATTTTTAGTAGAGATGGGGTTTTTTCATGTTGGTCAGGCTGATTTTGAACTCCTGACCTCAGGTGATCCACCCACCTGGGCCTCCCAAAGTGCTGGGATTACAGGTGTGAGCCACCACACCTGGCTTCTAATCTTTATCATAACTCTGCAAGGTTGGTAGATTACCATTCTGGTTTTCCATCTGAGGAGACAGAGACCCCGAGAAGGTGAGTAACAGCCACATTCCCATAGCTAGTAAGAAGCAGAACAAGGATTTGAGCTCTGATGATGAAATCTCCACTCCTCCTGTTATGCAGCTCCCAGCCCTGCAGAAGGGCTGGTTTCTGGGGGACAGTAAAGAGAACCAGAGGCATTGGTCCTTGATGTGGCAAGTCTTAGCGTATCTTCTTAGGCCCCAGGTCTTAGAAGTGAAGTCAAATCAGCTAATTGTGTGTGTGTGTGTTCTTGTATGTGCACAAGCCCTCAAGACTGATAAAGAGGCATTTTAGGCAAAGTGAGCTAAGGGTGTGGGATGGATGGAAGGTGCCCAAGAAGGGACCCTGCCAGGAGTATCTTTCCATCATCCATATCTGGCAAAGACGAGCTCCCCTATGGAGGCTTTTTAGCTGTCTCCCTAAGCTGGGGCAGGTGCCATTTTTCTCCCTTCAACATCTCCTTGGAGCTCAGAGCATGAGTGTCCCAGGCTGGGAAGTGAGTCAGGAGGCCACAGCCTGGGGGACAAATGCCATGGTTATGGCTCTTGAAGGACCTGCCCTGGCAGTTGGCCCCATGCCTCTGGGACTTCCAGAGGGGTCGCAGGGTCCTCATCTCGCTGACTGGAACTGGTGAGCTTCCTTCTCTTCCTCAGGGAGAAGGGGAACAGGTCTCCCCTACAGGCTGCTCAGGGCTGGGGCTGGTGGCGTGGGCGGGTGAATATGATTGCAGTGGCTTCTCATTGCCTCTCCTGGAGAGCCAGAGGCTTGTCCTTCCTGGTGACGGCCCCAGGAGAAGGGATGGCTTGTTGGAAGAGCCTCAGGCCTGTCCAGACTTACAGTGAACATAGTGGCCAGCGTGGCCAAATGAGTGAGGCTTTCCTAAAAACAAACAATAATTTGAGCAAAAGTGATTTTGTGGGATGTTCAGATGCAGCCAGTAGGGAAGTGGGGACATGGTTCAGGAAGGAGGAGGCAGCTGGTAACTCTCTGCTCTTAAACCAGTGGCTACTGTGGGCAAAATCAGGTCAGTCTTGTCAGCAGACTGGGAAATGGTGTCAAATAAGCACCTTTTACCCATCCCACCCAAGGGCCAAGGTAGGATATTCATTCATACACCAACTTCCTAACTTTTTTTTTTTTCTATCTTGATCAAGTTATAACTTTTTTCTTTTTTTTGAGACAAAATCTCGTCCGTCACCTAGGCTGGAATGCAGTGGTGTGATCTCTGTTCACTATAACTTCTGCCTCCCTGGTTCAAGCAATTATCCCGCCTCAGCCTCCCAAGTAGCTGGGATTACAGGCAGATGCCACCATGCCCAGCTGATTTTTGTATTTTTTGTAGAGACAGGACTTCCCCATGTTGGCCAGGTTGGTCTCAACCTCCTGGCCTCGGGGGATCTGCCTACCTCCCAAACTACTGGGATTACAGGTGTGAGCTCCCATGTCTGGCCCTGACTTTTTTAACTGACAGCTGCTCCTGGGGGCTGATACTGCCTGAGACTTGAAAGTCCCAGGAAGTCCCGGGCACAGACACAGATCCTGAGGGTCATGCAGGAGCTGGAAGGGGGAGATCTGAGGGGAACAGGTGGGGCACTGGCAGGGCTAGGCCAGCATCATCTCTTACAAGCCTCAGAACTGCCCTGTGAAGGGAAGGATTGTTTTTGTCATTCCTGTTTCACAGAGGTGCAAACGGAGGCCTGACATGTTAGGTCTTGTGCCTGAGTCAGTCAGAGAGTGTGAGCAGGGTCAGGGCTGGCTTCGGAACCTTGGCTTCTAATCCCGGCGTTCCATGGCTCTTTGCAAAGGGTCCTGTGCTTTTCACAAAGGCTTCTCATCCTAGCAGCTTAAGCCTTCTGTCAGCATTCCCAAGCGGGAGGCAGGGAAGACAGATGAGGAACCCTTGCAGGTCAAGGAACTGAATATTTAGCGTTTCCTCCGTCCTGGGCATGAATTAGATGTTTTCGAACACATGGTCTCATCAAGTCCTTAGAACAGCTCAAAGAGATTGGCATCCCTTGTCCACTACTTCCAGACATAGAAATGGAGACTCAGAGACGTTAAGTAGCTTCCTCAGGGTCACACAGCAGGACCATGGCTGAGCCAGGAACTGAGCTTGAGTGTATCCCAACTCCAGAGACACACACGATTCAGTTACACAGGCAGCTTCTAGGAGGAGAGTGACCCTGGAGACCTGTCTTCGAGGCTGGGCAGGGCCAGCACCTTTCCTCTGACCCCCACATCTTGCCTTCCGCTCCAGGCTGGACTCTGACCTGTGTTCCTCAAAAGCCAGCCATAAGATGGCCAAAGAGGTTCTTGAAGAAGGGGGAAGTGGGGTGTTGGGCTTTTCTCTGTCTCACTCCTGGGAAAGGTACTGCCCCTCTGTGCTCTCAGGCAGGAGGCTGGTCTTGGGGGAGAGTGGGGCTGCCCTCTTCCTCTCCCACCTGCCCCCTTAGAGCTGGATCTCCTCCCTCTGCTGCCCCCAGTTCCCCTCCACCCACTCCTTTTTTTTTTTTTTTTTTGAGATGGAGTTTCTCTCTACAGTGGTGTGATCTCAGCTCATTGCAACCTTCACCTCCCAGGTTCAAACAGTTCTCCTGCCCCAGTCTCCTGAGTAACTGGGATTACAGGTGCCTGCTACCATGCCCAGCTAATTTTTGTATTTTTAGTAGAGGCAGGGTTTTATCATGTTGGCTAGGCTGGTCTTGAACTCCTGACCTCAGGTGACCTGCTGGCCTTGACCTCCCAAAGTGCTGGGATTACAGGCATGAGCCACCGTGCCTGGCCTCCCCACTGCTTTTAAAAAAGTTTTAATTTTGCCCGGGCACAGTGGCTCACGCCTGTAATCCAAGCACTTTGGAGGCCAAGGCGGGCAGATCACCTGAGGTCAGGAGTTCAAGACCAGCCTGACCAACATGGTGAAACCCCGTCTTAAAAAATAAGAAAATAAAAATAAAATAAAAAAGTTTTAATTTTTATTTTAATAGTTTTTAGGGTACAGGTGGTTTTTGGTTACATGAGTAAGTTCTTCAGTGGTGATTCTGAGATTTAGTGCACCTGTTGCCTGAGCAGGGTACCCTGTAACCAATAGGTAGTCTCTTATCCCTCATCCCCTCCCCACCGCTTTCTACCTGCTGCTGCCGCTTGGCAGCAGAGGGAGCCCAGCCCTGTATGTCTAGCTGATTTATGTTCACTGTTAAAACAATAATGTTTAATCTGGAAAGGGCTAATCAATTTTTTATGCTGATTATGAATAGGCCAGCTGTGCCTGCTTCTTTATTCATGGAGCTTCAGAAACAAGCCCATTTCCCAGGCCAGCCCTCCTTGGTGATTTATGCTATGGAAGGCCCTGTTGGAGGGGAGCTCATCAGTGGCCTTGCCTGTGCCACTTTGGAAGAGAAGCCTTGGCAACTGCTGGCATGTCCATGAGTGTGCGTGCGTGTGTGTGTGTGTGTGTGTGTGTGTGTGTGTGTGTGCGCCTGCATGTGTATGTCTCCAACCAGGCAGTGTGTAGCCTGACCTCAGCTGGAGAACTGGACTTGAGGATGTACTTGTGTTTGAATGTGTGCACTTGTGTGTGTGTGGAGGTTGGCTGGGATGATGCTGGCTGATATGCTTTGGCTGTGTCCCCACCCGAATCTCATCTTGAATTATAGCTCCCCCATCCTGTTCTTGTGTTAGTGAGTTAATTCTCACGTGATCTGATGGTTTTATAAGGGGCTTTCCCCTTCACTGGGCACTGATTCTTCTTCTTCCTGCCGCCATGTGAAGAAGAAAGTGTTTGCTTCCCCTCCTCCATAGTTGTCAGTTTTCTGAGGCCTCCCCAGCCATGCAGAACTGTAAGTCAATTAAACCTGTTTTCTTTATAAATTCCCCAGCCTTGGGTATGTCTTATTAGCAGTGTGAGAGCAGACTAATACACTGGGCCACCATTAGGTTGGAAGGTAGGAGTTACAGGATCATGGCATTAGAAAGGCTAACCAGAATCAAGTACTCTTCTTTTACAAGTGAGGATAAGACCCAAGGTGAGGTGACTTTGCTGAGGTCCTACAGCTAGGTGGTAGCTGAGGTGGGACTGTGGGACTAGACTGCCCCCTCCCCTGTACCCTTACTGAGAGTGCAGAACTCTTTCCACGGTGGTACAAATGGGGCAAGAGGGTTGGAGGAAGGAACTGCACAGGCTGCTTTGCTTGCGTTCTCTTTATTCATCACACCCACCCTGATGCCTCTGAGGAGCTTGCATTTTAGGTACAGAAAGAGTTATAGACTTAACTTTGAAAGATGTCAGCACAAGAAGAGAGAATGTTATCCGAGGTTTGGGCTACAGCATTTGGTCATTCTTGGAATCCACAAATAGGGTTGTAGGAGGGGTGGATGAGGCTTTCTGGAGGAGGGGAGAGGTGAGCAGGACTTCAGTGTGGTCAAGAGGAGAATGTACAGAAAGACATGGAGAAGGCCTTTGGGGCCGACTGAGGATGTCCTTTATGGTGTCACCTGAGGGTGGGGTCTGAACCTTGAGGCCAGACAAGGGAGGCCTGTGCCTCCCAGGCTGGAGTGGGACAGGGGCTGGGCCTGGATGGCTTGGATGTCCACAGGCAGGGGCTACTGTATGTGGACTCTGTGTGGCCCCTCTCCCTGTTGGGACTTCACCAATCATTTTTGTATTCATTGTTTGACTTTGCAGGTATTTATTGCACTTCTGTGTGCTGGCTCCAGGGGTTATGTGGGTGAAGAAGCTACCATCAGGGGACTATGATCTATTTATAGGAGAGTAGCAGCTGTAAAATGTGTGAGGAGAAAAATAAAGCTTTAGTAACACCTGTGATAAAGTGCCCTAGACTTTTCCTCATGGCATTTGTGTCACTGCAGTGAGGTTGTGGTATCGAAGCTGAGACCAGAGGATGGTTAAGGGATGGGTGGATGGAATAGAGAGAATAAGAATGTAGAGACCTCAGGATGGGAAAGAGCTTGGGTCTGTCCAGGGACAGGAGGGGCTTGGTGGCAGTAGGGTAGACAGAGACCCTGAACTGGAGAGCTGAGCTGGGTGTGCTGAGGGGGTCCAAGGCTGGGTTGGGGAACATGAGTAGAACTCACTGGAAGTCCAGTTACGGGGCTGTTATGGTCATCCAGGCAAGAGGGGACAGGGACTTGGACATAGGGAGGTGGAGAGGAGAGTACGGACATGTTTGCAGACAGAAACCACAGGACTCAAGGACATGTTACATGGAGGGAGTGGAGGAAGGGGAGGTGCCACATTCACTCCCCAGTGCTGGCATGGACAGTGCGGGGGAGGCGGGTGTTAGCAGGTCATCCTGCTGGCAGTTGGGGAAGTAATTTTCTACAACACTGGAATCTGCACAGTTTCTCCCTCTTTCCTCTGGGTAGGAGGGGATGAGTTGTGGTCAGAACGCTGGCAGGTGGCACTGAGCAATGTGGGGTTCAGCATTGAGAGGCTGAATAGCCTATGGTCTCTGGTTTCTAGATATTAAAAAAAAAAATCCTCAGCACCTGGATCTAACGAGAGCTCTGGGGTGTGAGTGTGTTTCCCTGTTGCCGGGTTTGTGGATGGTGAGGCTGTTATTTCAACAGCTGGAGCTGCTCCTGCATGTCAGCCGTGAAGTCCTCATGATGATGAGTGTCTGGCCCAGGCCCCGCTGCCGGGTGTGAACTAAGGACTGTTGCCTGCATGTGAAGTGGCAGAGGAAACTGGGCTCCTCGGGAAGAGAGGAGGATGTCGCTTCAACTGAGCAGGGCTTAGCATGTGGCCCTGGTGCTGGGAAGGAATGACATCGAGGAGGCAGCCTGGGAGGGAAACGGGCTGGTTTCGGGTGTCCTCGCCTGGCACGGCAGAACTAGGAAGCTGTGATGGTCCCCTTTCTGGTCTCACATCTTGGGGTTCACACTTGGCCTGTGTTCCCCTCATCTCATTCCCCAGCTTTCCAGCCCCACCGCTACCCTGGGAAATACAGCAAAAGACTAAAAATGGACTTCCACTCAGTGCATGACACTAGTGCTCCAATCACTGGTCCGTAAAGTTTGTAAAGGGCCTGTATGAGGCTCCTATTGGCTGCTGTCACAAATTACCACACATCACATGGCTTCAGTCAACACACATTTATTGTCTTAGCATCCTGCAGGCCAGCAGTCTGAAAATGAAGGTGGTGACTGGACTGTATTCCTTCTAGAGGATCTAGGGGAGATTCCTATTTCTTGTCTTTTCTGGCTTCTAGAAGCCACCTGCCTCCCTTGGCTTGTGGCCCCTCCCTTGGCTCGAGGCCCCTCCCTTGGCTGTGGCCCCTCCCTTGGCTCGAGGCCCCTCCCTTGGCTGTGGCCCCTCCCTTGGCTCGA